>CM076575.1:1695777741-1695922699 GCA_034641835.2 Pinus albicaulis | reverse complement strand
CTCCTATTGCGACCACTTTGGGTAAGAAGGGAAAAGCTCGAAAGAGGGCATCAAAAGATAAGGCTACCCCGACTGACCCTGCTCCTCCTCCACCTCCAAAGCCTTGCGCTTTGTGTGATGTCATCGACCATGCCACCCATAACTGTCTTGAACTTCCCTGTATCAAGCCCATGGTTAAAGTTACGTTCCCTGAGTCTATGGTCCCTAAAGCCTCCGTTTCTTCCTCAACTATAGCCAAGAACCCTAAAACTATTCACACCAATCAACCTTGTGCTCTCTGTGATGTCCATGGCCATTATTCCCACCATTTTCGCTGCCTTACGCATTATCGCGCCTCTTTGGAGGTATTTCAAGAGTACGAGGTTGAACAAAACCAATCCGCCTCTCCCGTACTTGCGTAGTATGGTGCAGGCTAGCTTCAGGATTTACCTGATCCCATTGAAATTCCCCCTCCTATTGTCTAGATGACGGAGCCTGCAACCACCATCCTCTACCTATCATCATCCATGAGACTCTCGGTGGAAGTTCCCTCTCCATCTTCCCCTTTTGTTTTTCTCAACCTCCCTTCAGCGATCACCTTGGGCTCGACATCGGTGGATCCTTCAGCTACTTTTTCTTCCATCACCCTCCATGAAGATGTGCATGTGAACCTCTCTTCTCATTGTTGAAAATGCAGCAAGATGATGGAGCGTAGTGAAATGAAGTCGCCTTCACTAAGTGGGCCCGCAGGTGAATTCTGGTGCAAAGTCTATTTTTAGACATATGGAGCATGGTCCAGGGGTTGCAGTATGTTATTATTGGAGTATTGGTCATGTTGGTAAAAATATATGGGACTCTATTTTTGTGACCTATAGGTCGATAGGTCGATGTCTATTTTTAGACTGCCTATCCTAAAAATAGGGAAGTCAAATATTATTTACCCTTAATAATATTTGGACTCTAAACATCAGTTTACTCTCTTGGAGCACTTCAGTTCGAGCTACAGAAGTGGCTCATGCATCTGACAGAGGAATCACGTGGTTCCCAAGGGTTTCATGGCATCATGCATGGTTGACTTCAGTTGGACTTCAGTGGCAGAAGTTTGGAGGAGTTAATGAGACAGCTAGTGGAGTTGTGTTCTGTTTATTTTAGTTGAACTGATTGAGATTAGTTTAACTAGCTAATCAATTAATTATGAGTGGAGTGAATTAAATATTATTTAATTCATTAATTAGTAACTCATTATTCAACTCAAGAACACATCATTTCACTACAGTGCATGATCAGTTCAGTGGAGACTAGTGAAAGAGGTAGATGAAAGGGTGGAGTTAGCTATCAGTGGCGACATCAGTTGTGCATGAGATTTGCACCACAATTGGAGGATTTGCCCATGATGATTGTGTTGTCAAGCCAAGGAGATTCGAACCTTGGATATTTATATAGACAGGCCTGGATTGTGCAATAGAGGCAAGGCAATTGGCGGTGAGTTTTGAACCAGTATCCTGTTCAAAACGAGCTAGTTTGTGTGTAACTTTATGAGAAAGTACTGAGTACTTGTGAGGAGTATTGTAATGATTTTGTTACATGATTTCTCCTTTATAATATACACAATAGCTACGGGGTTTTCAGCTATAATATTTCCCCATACATACTGTGTTAATGTGTATGATGATTTGATGTGTTATCACTTGATTTTATTTCCGCATGTGTGATGATCTGAGTGGAAGAGATTATGTGTTGCATATAAATTCGAATTTTATGTGATCAGGATAGTCTTGGTGAATAATTAATAATTATTCAGCAAATTTCTACATGGTATTAGAGCTATTGAAGCAGAGATTGATCATCACAGTGATTACAAACTTATTTCGGTAGACAGAGTCTGCATGCTGGTCAGGTAGCCTCCGGATTCATCTTTCTTCGGAAAGTGAAAGGTCTGGTAAATGCCCCTTGCAGTCAATCTCTATGCTAGAAATAATGTTTTCTCACAGATCTAGAGTGGTTGAGCTTTAAGGTGGGATTCCAAATTTTGCAGCAGTTTTGTTTTCTTGGTGCCAGTGTTGAAAATGTCTTTCAACGATTTGCGACTCGAATATGCTCTTGAAGGCAGTTCGAATTATGTTGCATGGAAGGATCGCATGGAGGTAGTATTAGAAGATAATGGTCTGAAGGAGTTCGTAGATACGGATTTCCAAAATCCCACTGATCTTGCTGAAGTCAAAGCATGGCAAAAGAAGATGGCGAAATGTTGAAGGATCTTGTTGGAGGGCGTCAAGGATCATATTGTATCCAGCCTGCATGGAAAGGCTAATCCATATTTAATGTGGAAAGCCTTGACAGATCTATTCCAGAGTAAGAGCGACCAAAGAAAGCTGGCGCTCAATGATAAGCTCAGGAACATCAAGATGGAGAAGGGCGACAGTATCGCCAAATACCTCACGAAGTTCACTCAATGCAGAGATGAGCTGGGAAATGTGGGGGTGACTGTCGAAGACGAGGACATGGTTGACCTAGCTCTCCTTGGTCTTCCGAAGGCTTGGAACTCATATCAAGATAGTGTCAATGGTCAGGAGAAGCTGCCAGGATGGGAGCGCCTTTGGGCGGATCTCATGCAGGAGGAGATAAGGAGGACTACTCGAGATGGATCTTCATCAAAGGGAGCTGATGAAGAAAATTGTGCTTTGGTTGCCAAAGAAAAGAAGGGGAAGGGTAAGAATACTTCTCATTCTGGTGCAAAGGGCAAGAAGCAGGATATGGCGAAAGTGAAGTGTTTTCACTACCATGATCACGGACATTATGCTACCAATTGTCCAAAGAAGAAGAAGAACAAGCAAGCGGAAAGATCTGCAGATGGAGAGGCTTTGGCTTCATAGTTAAAGCTTGATTTTTCACTGATCGCATGCTTGGTTTCAAGTGTGATGGGATTGGTATGGTTCTTGGACAGCGGTGTGTCATTTCATATGACGGGAGATCGGGATTTGTTCTCAGATCTGGAGGACAAAGATTTGGGTGTGCACATCGAGATGGGCGATGATGGTAGATACAGTGCGACTGGTATCGGTACCATATCCTTTCTGAGGGATTCTGGTAAACCCTTTGTATTGAAGGATGTCATGCATGTACCTAGATTGAAGAAGAACTTGATCTCTGTGGCGATGTTGGAGGATAAGGGGTATGATGTGGTCTTCAGCGAAGGAAAAGCCTTCCTGCGCAGTAAGACTACTGGAGAGACCCAGAAGATAGGGGTTCGTACCAAGAACCTTTATCAGTTGCAGGTAGATGGCTGCGCATCTATGGCATGCAAAGCGGGAGAAGTGGTGAGCCGGGATGATGAGGGCGAACTGTGGCACAGGAGATTGGGCCACCTTCACCATGGAGCTTTAAAGATTCTGCAGCAGATTTCTACTGGGCTTCCTAAGGGCACTCTTGCGCAGTCAGATCAGTGCAAGGGGTGTACTTTGGGGAAGTATGTGAAAGCCACCTTTCACAAGAAGGATAGTCGCGCCACGACGATCCTTGAGAGAGTTCACACAGACGTGTGTGGTCCTTTCTCAGTTGCTTCGACAGCAAAGCACAAGTATTATGTGATCTTTGTTGATGATTTCTCTCGAAAGTGTTGGGTCTTCTTCATGTAGAAGAAGAGCGATACATTCATGAAGTTCTGTGAGTTTAAAGCACTGGTCGAGAAGGAGTCGGGGAAGAAGGTGATTTCTCTAAGGAGTGATAATGGTGGTGAATTCATCTCGGCTAAATTCAAGGAGTTCTGCAGCATAGAAGGGATTTGGAGAGAGCTCATCGCACCCTATAACCCACAGCAGAACGGGGTGGCTGAGCGGAAGAACAGAACGTTCGTGGGTGCTACACAGGCGATGTTGCATGATCAGGGCCTACCCCTTCACTTGTGGGCTGAGGCATGCAATACAACAGTGTATGTGTAGAACCGTTATCCTCACAAGGTTCTTGGCATGAGTACACCGGAGGAGGCTTATTCTGGCAAGAGGCCTGATATTTCCCATTTGCGGATTTTTGGTTCTCCTGTCTACATGCATGTGACGAAGGATGCGAGAAGGAAGCTGGATCCAACTGCTGAGGTTGGAATATTTGTGGGGTACAATGATACACCTCACAACTACCGTGTGTATTTTTCATACAGTCGCAAGACTGTTGTGCGACGGGATATAAAATTTCAGGAGGAGAAAGCCATGCAGTGTTCGCTTGAGAGGGAGCTACACTTGCATGCAGATGAGGAGCTGTTAGTTCCTAAGGAGGAGCTTCCGTATGTGGATCAGCCACAAGAGGAGGTTCAGGAGGTGGAAGAAACCACCCAGGCAGCGCCAACCATCAGAGGGCGCATGCGCACTACAGAAGCTGAGCGACTGGCTCGGGATGCAGAGAAGGTTGTAGGACCACCTACAACACAGCGCAGACAGAGATAGTCACCAGATCGGTACACCGGATACATGGCTCTTGTGAGTCAATGTGTTGTGACGGAGCCATCCTCTTTTGAGGAAGCTGTGGAGGAACCCGCATGGGTTGATGCCATGATCGAAGAATATGATTTGATCATCAGGAACAGTGCATGGGAGATTGTCCCAAGACCGGTTGGGAAATCAGTTGTAGGTTCGCGATGGATCTACAAAGTGAAGCAGGCGGCTGACGGGAGTGTGGAGAAGTACAAGGCGAGATTTGTCGCCCGTGGCTTCTCACAGATCGAGGGGATTGACTATGAGGAGACTTTTGCACCTGTCGCAAGGTAGTCTTCCATACGGACGATCCTTGCTCTCTCAGCGCAGATGGGGTGGCACATTCATCAGATGGATGTGAAGACTGCGTTCCTCAATGGAGTTATTGAGGAGGAGGTGTACATAGAGCAGCCTGAAGGTTTCGAGATCTTCAGCAGTGAGTCGCATGTGTGCCAACTCAAGAGAGCACTGTACGGGCTGAAGCAAGCACCTCGTGCTTGGTACACTCGCATAGACAACTACTTCACCGGGCTTGGATTCTCCAAGAGTGAGGCAGATCCAAACCTGTACCAGATTGTGGTGGAGGGGAAGCTGTTGATCATCGTACTGTATGTAGATGATCCGATTTTGACTGGCGATGAGCAGTTGATACTTTCATGCAAGGAGGATCTTGCACGAGAGTTTGAGATGAAGGACTTGGGCATCCTTCATTATTTCCTCGGATTGGAGATTTGGCAGCGCAGTGGAGGACTGTTTGTTTCTCAGGGCAAGTATGCCCGGGAGATTCTGGAGAGGTTCAACATGCAAGGCTGCAAGCCTGTTGACACTCCTCTTCCTGGTGGTTGGAGGAAGGAGGATGCTACTTCAGCGGAGGTAGTGGATGCCACTGTGTTGGGTGTGGAGCCTGATTATCTTGTTTACTTTGTATCACAGCATTGGACCCCTGTACCTTAAAAGGGGTGGCAATGCCACCTGTAATTAATCGCTGCCATGGGGGGTCCAGGGGGGGGCAGTAGTGCTTTTTGGAGCCCCCCCTTGGCGGGGGTTTTCGGGGGCAGTGCCCCCGAAGCTAAAAACAGATGTAAAATTGCCTTGTAAAAGTATAGTAATTTCTAGTCAATCTGGGCCGTTCATTAGGCAAATGATCTGACGGTAGAAGTTATGTTTAGATTAGGGTTTTTTTCCCTAGAAGGCAACCCCCTTGTATATATGGGGGCATTGTATTGCGGCTGTGTGTTATGAGTGTATTCTCGGAGTGAGAAACAGAGAGGGAGACTGTGAGAGAGAACAGAGGATATTACAGCGGATCTGCTATAGGTTTTTTCTCTTCATTTTGTTGGATAATATAAAGGAAGGACTGGCTGTTCGGGGTGGACGTAGCCCAAACTGGGTGAACCACGTATATCTGTGTCTCTTTGGTCTTATGTGTTTTGTGTGCTTGTATTTTCCGCATATTTTATGTGTTTCATTGCTCTGTAATATTTAATTTTCTAACAACTGGTATCAGAGCCGAAGGTATATTTGGCTGATAAACTCGCAGGAAAAAAGGGTTCCTGGTTCGAGTGGGAGAAATGGCGGACGATGGTAAGTTTAGGGTCGAGAAATTTAACGGCCAAAACTTTGCGCTGTGGAAGATGCAGATGGAAGATTATTTGTATCGGAAAGATCTGTACCTACCATTGAGTGAAAAAACAAAGGCTTATTAATTATGACAACAGTAACGGAACATTCCTCGATAGAAAGGCACTCCGAACAAGACAGCTTCTGTGTCTTGCGGCATCGGGCCGCCTTCAATATTTCGAAGGAAACAACAACCGTAGGCTCCGATGCGTACGTTGGCGAAACTATATGGAAAACCCTCTGCCTCAAACAAGGTATTTCTTATGAAACGACTATTTAATATGAAGATGTCGGAAGGTGGATCTGTTGCAGACCATTTAAATGAATTTAATACAGTTACCAGTCAGTTAAGTTCTGTAGGGGTAAACTTTGATGATAAAGTTAGAGCTCTGTTATTCTTGTGCTCATTGCCAGAGAGTTGGAATGGTTTAGTAATGGCCATTAGTAACTCTGTCTCTGGATCTAGTACTTTAAAGTTTGATGATGTTGTTGGTGCTATCCTTAGCGAGGAAATGCGACGAAAAAGCTCTGGTGAGACATCAGGTAATGCTTTGAGTGCAGAGTCTAGGGGAAGAAGAATGGAAAGAAAACTCGCAGGAAAAAAGGGTTCCTGGTTCGAGAACAGAGAGGGAGACTGTGAGAGAGAACGGAGGATATTACAGCGGATCTGCTGTAGGTTTTGTCTCTTCATTTTTGCTGGATCATAGAAAGGAAGGACTGGCTGTTCGGGGTGGACGTAGCCCAAACTGGGTGAACCACGTATATCTGTGTCTCTCTGGTTTTATGTGTTTTGTGTGCTTGTATTTTCCGCATATTTTTATGTGTTTCATTGCTCTGTAATATTTAATTTTCTAACAACTGGTATCAGAGCCGAAGGTATATTTGGCTGATAAAATCGCAGGAAAAAAGGGTTCCTGGTTCGAGTGGGAGCAATGGCGGACGATGGTAAGTTCAGGGTCGAGAAATTTAACGGCCAAAACTTTACGCTGTGGAAGATGCAGATGGAAGATTATCTGTATCAGAAAGATCTATACCTACCATTGAGCGGAAAAACAAAGAATTCGGCGACCATGACAGATGCGGAATGGAACATTCTCGATAGAAAGGCACTCGGAACAGTACGGTTGTGTCTTGCGGCGTCGATGCTTATTTCGAAAACAACAACGAGAGGTTTGATGCGGACGTTGGCGGCCGCGCCGTCCCTCGGCCTCGAAACAAGGTATTTCTTATGAAACGACTATTTAATATGAAGATGTCAGAAGGTGGATCTGTCGCAGACCATTTAAATGAATTTAATACAGTTACCAGTCAGCTAAGTTCTGTAGGGGTAAACTTTGATGATGAAGTTAGAGCTATGTTATTCTTGTGCTCATTGCCAGAGAGTTGGAATGGTTTAGTAATGGCCATTAGTAACTCTGTCTCTAGATCTAGTACTTTAAAGTTTGATGATGTTGTTGGTGCTATCCTTAGTGAGGAAATGCGACGGAAAAGCTCCGGTGAGACATCAGGTAATGCTTTGAGTGCAGAGTCTAGGGGAAGAATAATGGAAAGAGGAAAGAGCTTGGGATATCGCAGTAAATCAAGGAAAGGCAGATCCAAGTCCAGATCGGGGATAGTGTGCTGGAATTGCGGAAAGAAAGGACACCTAAAGAAAGACTGTAGATCTCGGAATGGAAAAGAAGGAGACACACAGCAAGAAAACAATCATGAAGCAAATGTGACAGGTGATGTGTTACAAGATGCTTTGATTCTTTCTTTCGAAAATGTTACTGATTCTTGGGTTATAGATTCAAGGGCTTCATTCCATGCCACACCTGATAAGAAATATTTTCATGACTATGTCCAAGGAGATTTTGGACAAGTTCGTTTGGGTGATGATAAACCCTGTAAAATTGTTGGAATAGGTAAAGTTCTTGTAAAACAACAGAATGGAAACCAATGGCTACTAAAGGAGGTAAGGCATGTTCCAGATCTGAAGAAAAATCTGATTTCAACAGGGCAGTTAGGCGGTGAAGGTTGTGTGACAACTTTCACGGATAAAACTTGGAAGGTCACCAAAGGAGCCTTGGTAATAGCAAAAGGCGAAAAGGTTGGTACATTGTATTTATGCAATGGTATTTCTAACTCTGTTAATGCTTTAACTTCCAAAGGAGCAGATGCAGCATTATGGCATCATAGGCTCGGACACATGAGTGAGAAAGGAATGAAGATTCTCCACTCAAGAAATTTTTTGCCAGGTTTGAAGAATGTTGATTTGGATTTCTGTGAGAATTGCATTTATGGAAAACAGAAGAGAGTCAGATTTCTCAGAGTTGGGAAAGAAAAGAAGAGCGAAAAATTGGAACTTGTGCATACAGATGTATGGGGACCTGCTCAGGTATCATCTCTCGGTGGCTCTCATTATTATGTTACTTTTATTGATGATGCAACTAGAAAAACATGGATTTATTGTATTTAGAATAAATTTGATGTATTTGATACTTTCAAGAAATGGAAAGCTTTGGTTGAGATTGAGACAGGAAAGAAGTTGAAGTGTCTCAGATCAGACAATGGAGGTGAGTATTGCAGCAAAGAGTTTGATAGGTACTGTTCAGAGCATGGAATTCGTAGAGAGAAGACGGTTCCAAGAACACCACAAGAAAATGGTGTGTCAGAAAGGATGAACAGAACAATCATGGAGCGTGCAAGGTGCATGAGATTGCATGCGGGATTTCCTTTACAATTTTGGGCAGATGCTATAGATACTGCTGTTTATCTAATAAACAGAGGGCCTTCAAGTTCCTTGGATGGTGGTATTCCAGAGGAAGCATGGACAGGTAAAAAGGTAAACTACTCTTTTTTAAAGCCTTTTGGTTGTGAGGCCTTTGTCCATATTAATAAAGAAAACAAAACAAAGCTTGAAGCAAAATCAAAGAAATGTACCTTTATTGGATATGGTGCTAATGATTTTGGTTATCGCTTATATGATTATGAAAATCACAAAATCATTAGGAGCAGAGATGTAATATTCAATGAAAAGGTCTTGTATAAGAATCGGTTGCAGGAAAAAGAAAGCAAGGAATACGCGGTTCTTGATGAGATATCTGAAAAAGTAAAGGTGCCTGAAAATAATAATAATCAACAACCATAGCAACAACAACTACCACAACAGCAACAGGCACCTCAAACACCTGAAAGTGGTGTTAGAAGATCTACCAGGATAAGTAGACCCCCTGAACGATACTCTCCTTCATTATGTTATTTATTGTTGAATGATTCTGGTGAACCTGAATGTTATGAAGAAGCAATGTAGGTTGAAAGCAGGAAGAAGTGGGAGCTAGCCATGGAAGAAGAGATGGACTCCTTAATGCATAACCAGACTTGGGACTTAGTCAGGTTGCACACGGGTAAATACGCATTCTTGAGAATAAATGGGTTCTGAGGAGCTGAAGGAAGATGGAGGAAAGCAGCAGTACAAAGCTAGACTTTGTGGTGAAGGGGGTTTGCACGAGAAGAAAGGTATTGATTTTGATGAAATATTTTCTCTTGTTGTTAAAATGAATTCAATCATATTTGTTTTAAGTCTTGTATGGTAGGAAGATTTACATCTTGAACGGTTAGATGTAAAGACAACATTTATCCATGGATATTTGGAGGAAGATATATACATGCAGCAACCAGAAGGATATGAGGTCAAAGGGAAAGAAAAATTGGTGTGCAGGTTAAAGAAGAGCTTGTATGGCTTAAAACAGGCTCCAAGGCAGTGGTATCTAAAATTTGACAAGTTTATGTATGAACAAGGTTATACTAGATGTCACTCTGATCATTTTGTTTATCTGAAAAGGAAAAATGATGGCAGCTATATTATATTGTTATTGTATGTAGATGACATGCTTGTTGCAGGGTCTAACATACAGGAAATAAATGTGCTCAAAAGAAAATTGGCAAATTCATTTGCAATGAAGGATTTGGGAGCTGCAAAACAAATCCTTGGTATGAGGATAACTAGAGACAGAAAAAATCACAAATTAACACTGTCTCAGAATGAGTACATAGAAAAGGTGTTGAAAAAATTTAATATGCAGAATGCAAAACCAGTTAGTACACCTTTTTCTAGCCATTTCAAACTTAGTAAGGAGATGTGCCCAAAGACCCAAGAAGACATGGATTATATGTCTAAAGTTCCATATGCATCTGCAGTTGGAAGCTTAATGTATGCAATGGTATGCACAAGGCCTGATATTGCACATGCAGTGGGAGTTGTAAGCAGGTACATGAACAATCCAGGAAAAGAACATTGGATGGCAGTAAAATGGATTCTCAGATATTTGAGAGGTACCACAAATCAAGCATTATGCTTTGGTGGTTCAAAAATTGCTCTACAGGGATATGTTGATGCAGATATGGCAGGTGACAGAGATAATAGGAGGAGCACTACAGGATATGTATTTACTATAGGTGGAACAGCTGTCAGTTGGGTTTCAAAAATCCAAAGTGTTGTTGCACTTTCAACAACAGAAGCCGAGTATGTTGTTGCTACAGAGGCTAGTAAAGAAATGATTTGGTTACAAAGGTTTATGGATGAATTGGGTAAGAAGCATGATATGGGCACACTATACAGTGATAGCCAAAGTGCTATTCATCTTGCAAAGAACTCATCATTTCATTCCAGGACTAAACACATACATCTCAAGTACCATTTCATACAGTCAGTATTGGAAGATGGAGAGTTGAAGCTGGAAAAGATACACACTAGCCAGAATCCTGCAGATATGCTAACAAAAGTTGTAACCAGGGAGAAACTGAGAACATGCTCAGCTTCAATTGGTCTTCAAGGATGACAATGAAGATGAGAAACAGCCAGGTCCAAAGAGGAGTCATTGTCCAGCAAATGAAGCAGCGATGGAGTTGCTACAATCAGTCTCCAAGTGGGAGATTGTTGGGTGTGGAGCCTGATTATCTTGTTTGCTTTGTATCACGACACGACAGACCCACAGCAGCAAAGGGGTGTGGCCGCCGCCCCCTGAAATTTAACGCTGCCGTGGGGGTCCAAGGGGGGCGGCGGCGACTGGGGACTTGTCCCCACTGACGGGGTTTGGGGAGGAAACGAAAAACTAACAGATGTAAAATTGCCTTGTAAAAGTATAGTAATTTCTAGTCAATTTGGGCCGTTCATTAGGCAAATGATCTGACGGGGCCGTTCATTAGGCAAATGATCTGACGGTAGAAGTTATGTTTAGATTAGGGTTTTTTTCCCTAGAAGGCAACCCCTCGCTTTTATGAGGGCATTGTATTGCGGCTGTGCATTGTATGTGTATTCTCGGAGCGAGAAAAAGAGAGGGATACTGTGAGAGAGAACAGAGGATATTACAGCGGATCTGCTGTAGGTTTTGTCTCTTCATTTTTACTGGATAATAGAAAGGAAGGACTGGCTGTTCGAGGTGGACATAGCCCAAACTAGGTGAACCACGTATATCTGTGTCTCTCTAGTTTTATGTGTTGCATTGCTCTGTAATATTTAATTTTCTAACAACTAGTATCAGAGCCAAAGGTATATTTTGCTGATAAACTCACGGGAAAAAGGGTTCCTGGTTCGAGTGGGAGTAATGGCGGAAGATGGTAAGTTTAGGGTCAAGAAATTTAATGGCCAAAACTTTCCGCTATGGAAGATGCAGATGGAAGATTATCTGTATCAGAAAGATCTGTACCTACCATTGAGCGGAAAAACAAAGAATCCGGCGGCCATGACAAACGCGGAATGGAACATTCTCGATAGAAAGGCACTCAGAACAGTACGTTTGTGTCTTGCAGCGTAGATGCCTTCAATATTTCGAAGGAAACAACAACAGATGGTTTGATGCAGACGTTGGCGAAACTATATGAAAAACCCTCGGCAGCAAACAAGGTATTTCTAATGAAACGATTATTTAATATGAAGATGTCGGAGGTGGATCTGTTGCAGACCATTTAAATGAATTTAATACAGTTACCAGTCAGTTAAGTTTAGTAGGGGTAAACTTTGATGATGCAGTTAGAGCTCTGTTATTCTTGTGCTCATTGCCAGAGAGTTGGAATGGTTTAGTAATGGCCATTAGTAACTCTGTCTCCGGATCTAGTACTTTAAAGTTTGATGATGTTGTTGGTGCTATCCTTAACGATGAAATACGACGGAAAAGCTCCGATGAGACATCGGGTAATGCTTTGAGTGCAGAGTCTAGGGGAAGAAGAATGGAAAGAGGAAAGAGCTCGGGATATCACAGTAAATCAAGGAAAGGCAGATCCAAGTCTAGATCAGGAATAGTGTGCTGGATTTGCGGAAAGAAAGGACACCTGAAGAAAGACTGTAGATCTCGGAAGGGAAAAGAAGGAGACACACAGCAAGAAAACAATCATGAAGCAAATGTGACAGGTGATGTGTTACAAGATGCTTTGATTCTTTGTTTCGAAAATGTTACTGATTCTTGGGTTGTAGATTCAGGGGCTTCATTCCATGCCACACCTGATAAGAAATATTTTCATGACTATGTTCAAGGATATTTTGGACAAGTTAGTTTGGGTGATGATAAACCCTGTAAAATTGTTGGAATTGGTAAAGTTCTTGTAAAACAACAGAATGGAAACCAATGGCTACTAGAGGAGGTAAGGCATGTTCCAGATCTGAAGAAAAATCTGATTTCAACAGGGCAGTTAGGCAGTGAAGATTGTGTGACAACTTTCACAGATAAAACTTGGAAGGTCACCAAAGGAGCGCTGGTAATAGAAAAAGGTGAAAAGGTTGGTACATTGTATTTATGCAATGGTATTTCTAACTCTGTTAATGCTTTAACTTCCAAAGGAGCAGATGCAGCATTATGGCATCATAGGCTCGGACACATGAGTGAGAAGGGGATGAAGATTCTTCACTCAAGAAATTTGTTGCCGGGTTTGAAGAATGTTGATTTGGATTTCTGTGAGAATTGCATTTATGGAAAACAGAAGAGAGTCAGATTTCTCAGAGTTGGGAAAGAAAAGAAGAGTGAAAAATTGGAGCTTGTGCATACAAATGTATGGGGACCTGCTCAGGTATCATCTCTCGGTGGCTCTCGTTATTATGTTACTTTTATTGATGATGCAACTAGAAAAAAATGGATTTATTGTATTCAGAATAAATCTGATGTATTTGATACTTTCAAGAAATGGAAAGCTTTGGTTGAGATTGAGACAGGAAAAAAGTTGAAGTGTCTCAGATCAGACAATGGAGGTGAATATTGCAGCAAAGAGTTTGATAGGTACTGTTCAGAGCATGGAATTCGTAGAGAGAAGACAGTTCCAAGAACACCACAAGAAAATGGTGTGTCAGAAAGGATGAACAGAACAATCATGGAGCGTGCAAGGTGCATGAGATTGCATGCGGGATTGCCTTTACAATTTTGGGTAGATGCTGTAGATACTGCTGTTTATCTAATAAACAGAGGGCCTTCAAGTTCCTTGGATGGTGGTATTCCAGAGGAAGCATGGACAGGTAAAAAGGTAAACTACTCTTTTTTAAAGCCTTTTGGTTGTGAGGGCTTTGTCCATATTAATAAAGAAAATAGAACAAAGCTTGAGGCAAAATCAAAGAAATGTACCTTTATTGGATATGGTGCTAATGATTTTGGTTATCTCTTATATGATTATGAAAATCAAAAAATCATTAGGAGCAGAGATGTAATATTCAATGAAAAGTTCTTGTATAAGAATCAGTTGCTGGAAAAGAAACAGGAAAAAGAAAGCAAGGAATACACGGTTCTTGATGAGATATCTGAAAAAGTAAAGGTGCCTGAAAATAATAATAATCAACAACCATAGCAGCAGCAACCACCACAACAGCAACAGGCACCTCAAACACCTGAAAGTGGTGTTAGAAGATCTACCAGGATAAGTAGACCCCCTGAACGATACTCTCCTTCATTATATTATTTATTGCTGATTGATTCTGGTGAACCTGAATGTTATGAAGAGGCAATGTAGGTTGAAAGTAGGAAGAAGTGGGAGCTAGCCATGGAAGAAGAGATGGACTCCTTAATGCATAACCAGACTTGGGACTTAGTCAAGTTGCCTGCAGGTAAAACTACATTGCAGAATCAATGGGTTTACAGGCTAAAGGAAGAAGATGTAGGAAAATAGAGGTACAAAGCTAGGCTTGTGGTGAAGGGGTTTGCACAAAAGAAAGGTATTGATTTTGATGAAATAGTTTCTCCTGTTGTTAAGATGAATTCAATCAGAACTATCTTAAGTCTTGTAGCAGCGGAAGATTTACATCTTGAACAATTAGATGTAAAGACAAAATTTCTCCATGGAGATTTGGAGGAAGAGATATACATGCAGCAACCAGAAGGATATGAGGTAAAAGGGAAAGAAAAATTGGTGTGCAGGTTAAAGAAGAGCTTGTATGGCTTAAAACAGGCTCCAAGGCAGTGGTAGCTAAAATTTGACAAGTTTATGTCTGAACAAGGTTATACTAGATGTCACTCTGATCATTTTGTTTATCTAAAAAGACAAAATGATGGCAGCTATATTATATTGTTATTGTATGTAGATGACATGCTTGTTGCAGGGTCTAACATGCAGGAAATAAATGTGCTCAAAAGAAAATTGGCAAATTCATTTGCAATGAAGGATTTGGGAGCTGCAAAACAAATCCTTGGTATGATGATAACTAGAGACAGGAAAAATCGCAAATTAACACTGTCTCAGAATGAGTACATAGAGAAGGTGTTGAAAAGATTTAATATGCAGAATGCAAAACCAGTTAGTACACCTTTTGCTAGCCATTTCAAATTTAGTAAGGAGATGTGCCCAAAGACCCAAGAAGACATGGATTATATGTCTAAAGTTCCATATGCATCAGCAGTTGGAAGCTTAATGTATGCAATGGTCTGCACAAGGCCTGATATTGCACATGCAGTGGGAGTTGTAAACAGGTATATGAACAATCCAGGAAAAGAACATTGGATGGCAGTAAAATGGATTCTCAGATATTTGAGAGGTACCACAAATCAAGCATTATGCTTTGGTGGTTCAAACATTGCTCTGCAGGGATATGTTGATGCAGATATGGCAGGTGACAGAGATAACAAGAGGAGCACTACAGGATATGTATTTACTATAGGTGGAACAACTGTCAGTTGGGTTTCAAAAATCCAAAGTGTTGTTGCACTTTCAACAACAGAAGTAGAGTATGTTGCTGCTACAGAGGCTAGTAAAGAAATGATTTGGTTACAAAGGTTTATGGGTGAATTGGGTAAGAAGCATGATATGGGCATGCTATACAGTGATAGCCAAAGTTCCATTCATCTTTCAAAGAACTCAGCATTTCATTCCAAGACTAAACACATACATCTCAAGTACCATTTCATACGGTCAGTATTAGAAGATGGAGAGTTGAAGCTGGAAAAGATACACACTAGCCAAAATCCTGCAGATATGCTAACAAAAGTTGTAACCAGGGAGAAACTGAGAATGTGCTTAGTTTCAATTGGTCTTTAAGGATGACGATGAAGATGAGGAATAGCCAGGTCCAAAGAGGAGTCATTGTATAGCAAATGAAGCAGTGGTGGAGTTGCTACAATCATTCTCCAAGTGGGATATTGTTGGGTGTGGAGCCTGATTATCTTGTTTACTTTGTATCACAACATTGGACCCCTGTACCTTAAAAGGGGCGGCAACGCTGCCCGTAATTAATCGCTGCAATGGGGGGGTCCAAGGGTGGGCGGCAGCGCTTTTCGGAGCCCCCCCTTGGTGGGGGCTTTCGGGGGCAGCACCCCCGAAGCTAAAAACAGATGTAAAATTTCCTTGTAAAAGTATAGTAATTTCTAGTCAATCTGGGCCGTTCATTAGGCAAATGATCTGATAGTAGAAGTTATGTTTAGATTAGGGTTTTTTGCCCTAGAAGGAAACCCCTCACTTTTATGAGGGCATTGTATTGCGGCTGTGCATTGTATGTGTATTCTCGGAGCGAGAAACAGAGAGGGAGACTGTGAGAGAGAATAGAGGATATTACAGCGGATCTGCTGTAGGTTTTGTCTCTTCATTTTTGCTGGATAATAGAAAGGAAGGACTGGCTGTTCGGGGTGGACATAGCCCAAACTGGGTGAACCACGTATATCTGTGTCTCTCTAGTTTTATGTGTTGCATTGATCTGTAATATTTAATTCTCTAACAACTGGTATCAAAGCCGAAGGTATATTTGGCTGATAAACTCACAGGAAAGAAGGGTTCCTGGTTTGAGTTGGAGCAATGGCGGAAGATGGTAAGTTTAGGTTCGAGAAATTTAACGGCCAAAACTTTCTGCTATGGAAGATGCAGATGGAAGATTATCTGTATCAGAAAGATCTGTACCTACCATTGAGCGGAAAAACAAAGAAGCCAGCAGCCATGACAGATGTGGAATGGAACATTCTCGATAGAAAGGCACTCGGAATAGTACGGTTGTGTCTTGCGGCGTCAGTCACCTTCAATATTTCAAAGGAAACAACAACAGATGGTTTGATGCAGATGTTGGCGAAACTGTATGAAAAACCCTCGGCCTCAAACAAGGTATTTCTTATGAAACAACTATTTAATATGAAGATGTCGGAAGGTGGATCTGTTGCAGACCATTTAAATTAATTTAATATAGTTACCAGTCAATTAAGTTCTGTAGGGGTAAAATTTTATGATGAAGTTAGAGCTCTGTTATTCTTGTGCTCATTGCTAGAGAGTTGGAATGGTTTAGTAATGGCCATTAGTAACTCTGTCTCTAGATCTAGTACTTTAAAGTTTGATGATGTTGTTGGTGCTATCCTTAGTGAGGAAATGCGATGGAGAAGCTCCAGTGAGACATCGGGTAATGCTTTGAGTGAAGAGTCTAGGGGAAGAAGAACGGAAAGAGGAAAGAGCTTGGGATATTGCAGTAAATCAAGGAAAGGCAGATCCAAGTCCAGATCAGGAATAGTGTGCTAGAATTGTGGAAAGAAAGGACACCTAAAGAAAGACTGTAGATCTCGGAAGGGAAAAGAAGGATACACACAGCAAGAAAAAATTCATGAAGCAAATGTGACAGGTGATGTGTTACAAGAAGCTTTGATTCTTTCTTTCGAAAATGTTACTGATTCCTGGGTTGTAGATTCAAGGGCTTCATTCCATGCCACACCTGATAAGAAATATTTTCATGACTATGTTCAAGGAGATTTTGGACAAGTTCGTTTGGGTGATGATAAACCCTGTAAAATTGTTGGAATGGGTAAAGTTATTGTAAAACAATAGAATGGAAACAAGGAGGTAAGGCATGTTCCAGATATGAAGAAAAATATGATTTCAATAGGGTAGTTAGGAAGTGAAGGTTGTGTGACAACTTTCACAGATAAAACTTGGAAGGTCACCAAAGGAGCGCTGGTAATAGAAAAAGGTGAAAAGGTTAGTACATTGTATTTATGCAATGGTATTTCTAACTCTGTTAATGCTTTAACTTCCAAAGGAGCAGATGCAGCATTATGGCATCATAGGCTCAAAAACATGAGTGAGAAGGGAATGAAGATTCTTCACTCAAGAAATTTGTTGCCAAGTTTGAAGAATGTTGATTTGGATTTCTATGAGAATTGCATTTATTGAAAACAAAAGAGAGTCAGATTTCTCATAGTTGGGAAATAAAAGAAGAGCAAAAAATTGGAGCTTGTGCATACAGATGTATGGGGACCTGCTCAGGTATCATCTCTCGGTGGCTCTCGTTATTATGTTACTTTTATTGATGATGCAACTAGAAAAACATGGATTTATTGTATTTAGAATAAATCTGATGTATTTTATACTTTCAAGAAATGGAAAGATTTGGTTGACATTGAGACAGGAAAGAAGTTGAAGTGTCTCAGATCAGACAATGGAGGTGAATATTACAGCAAAGAGTTTGATAGGTACTATTCAGAGCATGGAATTTGTAGAGAGAAGACAGTTCCAAGAACACCACAAGAAAATGGTGTGTCAGAAAGGATGAACAAAACAATCATGGAGCGTGCAAGGTGCATGAGATTGCATGTAGGATTGCCTTTACAATTTTGGGCAGATGTTGTAGATACCGTTGTTTATCTAATAAACAGAGGGCCTTCAAGTTTCTTGGATGGTGGTATTCCAGAGGAAGCATGGACAGGTAAAAAGGTAAACTACTCTTTTTTAAAGCCTTTTGGTTGTGAGGCCTTTTTCCATATTAATAAAGAAAATAGAACAAATCTTGAGGCAAAATCAAAGAAATGTACCTTTATTGGATATGGTGCTAATGATTTTGGTTATCGCTTATATGATTATGAAAATCACAAAATCATTAGGAGCAGAGATGTAATATTCAATGAAAAGTTCTTGTATAAGAATCAGTTGCTGGAAAAGAAACAGGAAAAAGAAAGCAAGGAATACACGGTTCTTGATGAGATATCTGAAAAAGTAAAGGTGCCTGAAAATAATAATAATCAACAATCACAGTTACATCAACCACCACAACAGCAACAGGCACCTAAAACACCTGAAAGTGGTGTTAGAAGATCTACCAGGATAAGTAGACCCCCTGAACGATACTCTCCTTCATTATATTATTTATTGCTGATTGATTCTGGTGAACCTGAATGTTATGAAGAGGAAATGTAGGTTGAAAGTAGGAAGATGTGGGAGCTAGCCATGGAAGAAGATATGGACTCCTTAATGCATAACTAGACTTGGGACTTAGTCAAGTTATATGCAGGTAAAACTACATTGCAGAATAAATGGGTTTACAGACTGAAGGAAGAAGATGGAGTAAAACAGAGGTACAAAGCTAGACTTGTGGTGAATGGGTTTGCACAAAAGAAAGGTATTGATTTTGATGAAATATTTTCTCCTGTTGTTAAGATGAATTCAATCAGAACTATCTTAAGTCTTGTAGAAGCAGAAGATTTACATCTTGAACAGTTAGATGTAAAGGCAACATTTCTCCATGGAGATTTGGAGGAAGAGATATACATGCAGCAACCAGAAGGATATGAGGTAAAAGGGAAAGAAAAATTGGTGTGCAGGTTAAAGAAGAGCTTGTATGGCTTAAAACAGGCTCCAAGGCAGTGGTATCTAAAATTTTACAAGTTTATGTCTGAATAAGGTTATACTAGATGTCACTCGGATCATTGTGTTTACCTAAAAAGGAAAAATGATGGCAGCTATATTATATTGTTATTGTATGTAGATGACATGCTTGTTGCAGGATCTAACATGCAGGAAATAAATGTGCTCAAAATAAAATTGGCAAATTCATTTGCAATGAAGGATTTGGGAGCTGCAAAACAAATCCTTGGTATGAGGATAACTAGAGACAGGAAAAATCGTAAATTAACACTATCTCAAAATGAGTACATAGAAAAGGTGTTGAAAAGATTTAATATGGCAAATGAAAAACCAGTTAGTACACCTTTTTCTAGCCATTTCAAACTTAGTAAGGAGATGTGCCCAAAGACCCAAGAAGACATGGATTATATGTCTAAAGTTCCATATGCATCTGCAGTTGGAAGCTTAATGTATGCAATGGTCTGCACAAGGCTTGATATTGCACATGTAGTGGGAGTTTTAAGAAGGTACATGAATAATCCAGGAAAAGAACATTGGATGGCAGTAAAATGGATTCTCAGATATTTGAGAGGTATCACAAATCAAGCATTATGCTTTGGTGGTTCAAACATTGCTCTATAGGGATATGTTGATGCAGATATGGTAGGTGACAGAGATAACAGGAGGAGCACTACAGGATATGTATTTACTGTAGGTGGAACAGTTGTCAGTTGGGTTTAAAAAATCCAAAGTGTTGTTGCACTTTCAACAACAGAAGTAGAGTATGTTGCTGCTACAGAGGCTAGTAAAGAAATGATTTGGTTACAAAGGTTTATGGCTGAATTGGGTAAGAAACATGATATGGGCACGCTATACAGTGATAGCCAAAGTTCCATTCATCTTGCAAAGAACTCATCATTTCATTCCAGGACTAAACACATACATCTCAAGTACCATTTCATATGGTCAGTATTAGAAGATGGAGAGTTGAAGCTGGAAAAGATACACACTAGCCAGAATCTTGCAGATATGCTAACAAAAGTTGTAACCAAGGAGAAACTGAGAATGTGCTCAGTTTCAATTGGTCTTCAAGGATGACGATGAAGATGAGGAACAACCTGGTCCAAAGAGGAGTCATTGTCTAGCAAATGAAGCAGCGGTGGAGTTGCTACAATCAGTCTCCAAGTGGGAGATTGTTGGGTGTGGAGCCTGATTATCTTGTTTACTTTGTATCACAACATTGGACCCCTGTACCTTAAAAGGGGTGGCAACGTCGCCCGTAATTAATCGCTGCTGTGGGGGGGTCCAGGGGTGGGCGGCAGCGCTTTTCGGAGCCCCCCCCTGGCAGGGGTTTTCGAGGGCAACGCCCCCGAAGCTAAAAACAGATGTAAAATTGCCTTGTAAAAGTATAGTAATTTCTAGTCAATCTAGGCTGTTCATTAGGCAAATGATCTGACGGTAGAATTTATGTTTAGATTAGGGTTTTTTTCCCTTGAAGGAAACCCCTTGCTTTTATGAGGGCATTGTATTGCGGCTGTACATTGTATGTGTATTCTCGGAGTGAGAAACAGAGAGGGAGACTGTGAGAGAGAACAAAGGGATGTTAACATCGTATCCGTCGTAGGTTTTGTCTTCTTCATTTTTTCCCGGAGAATAGAAAGGAAGGGATCGGTTGTTCTGGGTGGATTTAGTCAAACTCGAAGTGGAACTTATGTGACATTCCGTGGTTCCCTTCCGGTTTATGTGTTTTTGTGTGCTTGTATTTTTCCGCATATTTTATGTGTTGTATTGCCCACAATATATACCTTGGGTCGATCGTAACCTTTTCATCAAAAGAAAGCAATTTCACACTCAAACATGAGTTCAGAATGGCACCATGTTGTGGAGCCAGCCCGCGTCCTTCCTTTTCTTCACACCAAAGGTGATAAGCTCGTGTTGTGGATGCAGATGTTTGTTTCCGTACCATTGAACATCGATCAATGCTCATTCTTGTGCTTGATGTTCAGGAATTTGGAGAAAATATTTTTCTTCGAAGAGTCGGTATCCGAATGTCGTGATACCTCCAAAGTGGTTCTCTCTACAGTGATGTCGAGGAGGAGTCCGAGGAACAATAGTGATGTGGAGACCAATATCTCCCAAATATAGGATCCCCCGGTTCTTTCTCCTTAGCAAAGTGGAAGTAAGCTTCGGCTTTTGGTTGTAAGATAAACTCTTTTCATGATTTCCTTGGCACGGTGGAGGCTTTTCCTCTCGATTCTTTTTTTCTCGCTGATCGTCGAAAATTCCTGGGTTCATACATTTGAAGTTGGAATGAATTGTTCATCTGCTTCCCAGTAGAGCACCTTCCACCCATTCATCTTGGTCTATGTATTTTCTTCATTTCTGAAGCTCTGCATATTGGGTAAGAATTTGTTTTGAGTTCAACTCTCAAAGAGAAAAATGATACCAGTAAATGGTATGAATGTTAAAACTCGGTTGAAAACCCTATCTTCTTTAATAATGTAATCGTTTTCCAAATATCAATTGCTTTGGTATTGAAAATGAAGGATCCAACGTTGGCCTTGAGTTTAAACCAATATTTTCTCTTTCCCAGACAAATGTAGTTCATCCATGTTTAACATTTGTTCTATGTACCCAAGGAGAAAACTGGCTAGTAGGTACATATCTTTTGGAAGCTTGTGGCAGTGGGAGAGTTCGTAGCCACATACCCCGATCTGTATACTTTTGTACAAGTACCAATCACCCGTTCTTTATTGCTCATCGAGGTGTGGGATCCTTTTAATGTCTTCCCCCAATTCCGGGTCGATTGATTTCAAAGAGTTGGCCCATCGGGTGAATAAATGAGCTCATGAACCCCGAAAAACAAGTGTTTATCAAGGAAGCTTTCGACCAATTCTACCTGAACCAACGATTGATCACCCCAACTTCGTTTGCTGAAGTGATAGCAAAATTTCTGCTTGTCGAAACAAAATCATATGAATAATCACAAAGAATAAAGTTAAACACTCCTCGTGTGAAGTTCATGAATTATTCATGTATAATTTCAACCAAGAATTACCGTAATTATACATAAACAATGTTGATTTATCATGATTGAAGATAGAGGGGAACCCCAAGGATGGGTTCACCAACTGTTTAATGCTTGGGTATCCTAAGAAGTATGAAAGAAGGGAGATTCACATGGAAGCAGAAATATGAGGATGCATATGAGATTTTCTTGTAACTCGCATCCGTGTGAAAAATGTCAAATATATGAGTCTTCTAGGGAAAGATAATTTATGATAAAGGTCCATGAGAGCAACATGAGAAATGATGAAGGAATCAGGATGAAGGGATGAGAAGCATCTCGGTTTATGTTTTTAGATAGGTGACTTAATGTTTCCATTTCCGAGACACCACCACTTGGTTATATGATCATATTTCTTCTTCAACACCCAAGAAATTAGACTGTGAAAAGGATGAGTTTTTGGGAATGAAACCATAAAATAGCATCCTCACAGAACTCCGCGATAGGGTCTTTAAGCTATCTATGTGTTTTAGCCACAAATGAAGCCTGGCGGGGAAGTCAAATTCACAAAGACAACTGTGATTTTGAACAGGGCATTGGCTAGGGGTATGAGGTCGAGGTTAAGTCATATGCGTGTAGCAGTGATGTCTTCCCTAATCTATTTGCTGTGACCGTTGGGATACCGCTGATCGGATTGATGACCGTACTTCCTCTCCGTCACACACCGCTTTTTGGCTTTACCCTTAGGAGTCGCTGCTTTTTGGTTTTGGCCTTGGGTGCGTTGTTTGGAGGTGGTATTGACCGGAAAGGACATGAAGATCGTTTGAGAGAAGATGATGAGATTGCGTGAATAGGGGAGAGTGGTCGCAGACAAGCACACTTGAGCCGGGAAATGCATAGGTGATAAAATGAATGAGAACGTAAGGCAATACCTGCCTCTCTACAAATAATTTTATAAGGCGTGATTTCGAATCAATTTGCCTCAATAATAGTCCGGATATGACCGTAGAGGTTTAACGGGTCCGATGAGGATTAATTCATACCAGATGATTAACGGTCCGTGAGTGGGTTCAATGCTAACCAAGATTAACGGCATAAAGTGAGCATGCTGGAGGGTGGGGTCACCTAAATGATGTGGAGGGCTTACTGATATTGGACCAACGGTTATGGCGTGGGAAAGGATGTCCGTTGGTCAGAACGCGGAGGAATGGTCATCGGGCTATGAAAAACTAGAGGTGATTTCAGGGTACCTCCCGATTTCTGCTTTTGGGCAGAGGGTAAAAATGACATGGTGCTACCACGGCCACAAACCGGGCAGCCATTGCGAAATACCGACCCCCCCCCTCCCCGTGTTAACGAGAAATGGTCCCGGGGTGGGGGTACCCTGCTTCCGGTTTTGGGCGGAGGGGGTGTGAATGACAGCCAAGCACGTCGCAAATCCGGCGGTCAATACAACCACCAACCCCCCGGGTTGCACGAGAAATGGTTTGGGGGGGGGGGTCGTGAGTCATTCTTCCGTGTATCTTGAGTGGCTCTAGATCCGTTGTTGAAACATGTCAACACTTTATTCCTTTGATTTAATAGCTTGTCACATAGTGACTTTATAATAACCAAAAAGTGTTTATATATATTTAATTTCAACTAAATTTTAAACCCTTTTGAAGGTCTAAAGCATTCACACATTTATTATTTATGCTTCCCTATAATTTTTGGTTTTCTTTCTCAGAGAGAAAATTACTCAACATTTTATTCTAACATGGATGTAATAAAACATAATTTTCTGGTGAATATTTTTAAATTCTTATTTTTCATCCATGTTCTAACTTAGAATTTACTATTTTTCAAAACTACCATGCTAACTTATAAAAAATAATGTTACAAACACTGCTCCAGCCTAGGACCTGCTTCTCTATGGGGTGCAAGAACAAGTGCTTCCATTTGCTCTTCTCGGGCTATGGTGGAGTCTTTATTGTAGGGAAAACAAAAACAGATTTCTGAAATGGTGTGGTAAAATGTAAATGATAATGTGTTAATGATGATGTAGGATGTCCTTCGGGTACTGGATAGGTTAGCCAAAATCGCCATTAATAAAATGTGTTGTTGAAAATTGTCCTTCCAAATTTTGTAGAACAAATGTTGTTTCCCCTTTACCTCTGCAATGCTATGGGTCTAAACCATAAATTGTCAAACTTTCCATGTTTGCCTTTATCTTTCTCTTTTTTAATATCCCATCTTAAGACTAAATATCCTTCTCTAAAATCCCTTTCCTCGCTTTCTTTCTCGTCAATAAGACTCTTCTATCTTATTATATTTCTATTTATATTGAATCTCATCTATGTTTTCATTTATCTAACAATATTATTTATCCTTATAGAGAAATCATCAAAGTTCACCGCGATTCTTTATGTAGAAACTTAAGCACAGAAACTCCAACTTGCGGAAAATAACATCTTACCATAAACTAATTGGAATGAGATTTGACTGCTGATACTTTGGGAGAAAACCTTGCTGTACCAAACCGAATAAATAAGATGACTATCTCAATTTTTTCTTGTGGTCTTCAACTTTTCTTGATTACCTTTAATAAACTCTTGCAGATGATTTAGAAAACATCTATTTCCTGGTGACACAGAGTTGAGTGATGCAAAGAGAACTGACATTTTTGGCGACCAACATCTTTATGCTGCTAAATGTCATGGGCATTGTTAGTGATCATTTCACAGGACAACCAAATCTAGATAAAATAAGTTCTTCCAATGAATTCTATCACAAATGAATTTGTGGCATTTCTTATAGGAATGGCTTCCACCCACTCAGGAAAAACAGTCAGAAAGTGCTATATCCATTCAAAGGATTATCAAGTTGCAGATCTTCTTATAAAGTCTAATCCCCATTGAAGAAATGAACAGACAACCACTGTAACTAGTGGAAGGGCCACGGTTTTTGCTTTACCATAAAACACATGACATGGAACACAAATTAATTTTGGTTTTATCAGAAACATATGAGTCAACAGAATCAGCTTCTAAGGATTTTGCATCCCCGTTGCTCTCCACATAATGGCCCTCCACATATTCCTCTGCATGAACCGATCAATGATTCTTGTTCAGGATTCCGCTGGCTAAAAGTAGTAGAATATTAAAGATACTTAGCATAAGTTGGCATTTATGACACAATATTTGGTTGATTTCAACTTGAGTGTTTTTACATTGATTTTGGAAAATCGAAATGATATTCAAAATGATTAGAAAATGAACAATACTGCATACCAATAAGGTAATACAAACTTCTTGTCAATATGAACAGGCATCGTTTGAGTTGAAGGAGAAGGTTCTTATGTATTCTTTCCTTCCATTCCTTGGGTAGTTGTCTTCGTGATTCTCCTTTCCAAATTTGAAGAAGGTTATCAGGATGCTTCTTTGTTACCGAAAATAGAGTTTATGCTCGGGCATTTTTTATACCAGACTCAATCAACAATTTAGCTAAACCTTGTTCTTTTAACAACTCTGGTAGTTTTTAATGGTAAGGTCAAATCCATGATTTGAGTTATCCATGTTCTCTCCATCAATGTCCTGTTGTGGCGATGACTTTACTGCATTGTATGAACACAGGCAATAATGGCAGAAACGGAGGACACACATTCTAAAATATTTTATTGAACTAATACAGGTTTGTTTTTCAATGATACTGCATGGTGAGGTTCGTATCTCTCATGACCTCTAAAGAATGCTATGTATCGATCATGATATTCATTCTTTTTTTGCAAAACTATCAACATCAAGGGTGGTTTCTGTACAAAAGAATGTGTTGAAAGGTTCGGTGAGTAGTTTGGACCGGCTAAGGTAGGGGCTCTTAAATGGCCTTCTTTATTTGGTCACCTAAGCATTCCTATGTGAATGGTCCATTTGATTTCACATGTCTTTTTTGACATATATGTTGTGTCTCAATTATTTACAGGTTAGGTATCAATATTCTCAAAAGTTAATTTTCCAAAAGTCTTGCATCTCTTTTCTTATTTCTAGGTAATGATAATGATTAAATAACAGAGACCCTTTGGGATCAATAATGCCTCCATCTTTTGAAATATGACCTAGTAATTTTCCTTCTTTAATGGAAAATAATGACTTCTTGAAATTTAAATCTATTCCAAACTTACCGCACCTATAAAAAATTTTCATCAAGTGCTTCGTATGTTTCGATCTAATTAAAAGAAAAATAGTTAAATCATCAAGATAAATAACAACAATTTTATTTACCTTCCCAATAAAAGGCAAGTCCATGAACTCGAAATGTTGCTCGCGTTTGTTGCATCAAAAGGCATTCTAGATACATGAATGTACCCCAAGGTGGGTAAAAAGCTGCCTTCTCCCCCGTTCGAATTCACCAACATCTCGATTATAACCGCAGAAGCCACCGTTACGTAGAGTCCGTTAGCACCGTACATGCTTTGAAGTAACCGATCCATCTTTGGAAGTGGATAATTATCTTTCATGATGCCTTATTAAGGTTTCTAAATCCACACAGCAGTCTAATATCACCATTCGTTTTTTCACAGGACTAAATTACAAACCCAATTAGAGCATCTTTAAAAGGACAATTATTTGGGCATCTAAATGTTTCTTTAGTTCTTTTCTATGGTGGGAAGTATAACCTGATTCATCCTTCTTTAATCCTTGTCGATAAGATTTTGCTTCGGTTTTGTGAAATTTCATGCTCAATTAAATATAAACAGTAAGTTTTGATCAACATAAACCAAGAAAACCATCTTTTTAATTTCTTAAGAAGTTTGATATATTCGTATTCAATTTCGTGAGTTAAATATAACAAAGTTTAATTAAGTTTTTAACTCCTCCCTCATCAAAAGACCAATATTAGAGTTCCTCTTATGTCATCTTAAGTAACAAGAGAATCCAGACCAAAGAACATAATTTTTTGATCAAACAAATTTTCTTAAAGAACAAGTCCTTTAGGGATAAAAATTATTCGAGCAGTTGTATTATATCACAGATCAACTACCTTTAAATTTAGATCTCGAATTTTCTTCCTTGTCTTCGTAGCTTCATTAATGTTTGAGTTTTATTTCAATTTTGTACATAGAAAATTCATCAATGACTTGAAGAAATGATTTTAATTGTTCATCATCTTCAAATATTTGCCAATGTTTAAGACTGAGGATTTATGGCCTATATTTGATATTGTATTTGTGTACTGATATGGAATTTTGAAAAAGAACTAGCGTAACAACTAGGTAACTCATGTATGTTTTCATCTCTTCAAGAATAAAAGTGATATTGAAAGCATTGAAGGAATTTCTTCAATGGTGTCAACATGTCCTTACTGTATACCTAAGTTTTGGATGTCACGGATAAAGGCTCCTAATCCGTCTTACTATAACGAATCAAATAACATACCAACTCTTTTGGACCTTTAAAACTTTAATAAGTCAGAACTTAGGATAAAAGCTTCATTATTCAACAACTTCTTATTTGTGACCAAAATCTAACTTGCAATGATTGAGTAATATTTTATTTATTAGGTGGAATTATTAAACTCCTGCTACCTACCTCCTCCGTCTCCCTTTTATGCAAGATCCATCAAAGCATATCAAATTTCAGTTTGAATAGATTTAGGGCTTGAATTACATCCTCAATATTGATTTGAGAATTCTATGAAGTATCTTATGATAGTTGGGAATGAATTAAATCCTTGGAACATCAACCGTACAAATGGGACCTACTTTAGCTCGACTGCCTTTGCAAACAACAACAGAATATGACTTATACAACCTAAGTCTTTCCACAATATACAAGAATAGTGGCAAAAGACATGATCATTTGAAGACCTCTCCCAATTTTTCACAACATGATCTTGATAAAAGCATTCCAACTTTGGGGGAATCTCAAAGGACAACTATGTCTAATACAACATTGAATCGGTATTTTATGTAAAGTGACAACTAGATCTTTAATAAGTCCTAAACATTGAACCCTTTTAGATTCAAAGGTATATACGTTCTGTGATAGTCCATGATATCCAAATTAAGCATCTCAAATGAATTTAGGCATTAAGCTGTGTGTGAAGCAATTAATCCAACATACAATTGTACAACAAGGAGTCATGCACTTTCACAGTCAGCATAAAAAGGTGGTATGGATTCATCGATCATATCAAACTAGGATTGAAAACTATGTAGTGGGTCTTTCTATTTTGAAAATTATTGGCTATCTCTCAACATCTACACTAGAGTTTTGATCCACTTTGCAACTCGACTTTTATATCACAAGTTTTACAAAAGTTCGAAAGTGGAATTGGAATTTTAACTTTCTAACCTTTCCTTAATAAAAGCAATTAATATAGTTTTAATTTGACAGAATCACTTGACCGATTTAGAGGATGAACAAAGTTTGCTTGAGTTTCAAATCAATTTTTACTTGAGGCTCAATTATTATGGTTTTGGAGGCCTCACTGCAGACCAACTCTAGGTATTAAGTCATATTCTATTGAAATCTGCAATTCTAAACTTATAAAAGTTTGGATACTTAGAAACCCAAGAAGTATCTTTGCCTTTCTTGACGTAAAGTCGGATTTTGTATAGACATGAACATGTAGCAGTCTGGTGATGTATGGATCTATGTTATTTATATCCTTAGTGATAAACAAATTATTGTCATCAAAGTTGTATGATCATCAATCAACAACGGTGTGGGTACTTTTGGTCATTATGAGGCCTCTAAAGAATTTGGTAATGATGTTTCTTTATACCGACCTTGAACCTGTGTTTGGGGTCTAGAAACAATTATTAACTTGTTCTTTGGTTGACTTTCAATTTTTGAAATCCTATTTGATAAGTTTCTAAGAAGTGATGTGATTTCTACTCATTTTTACACATCTTCACTTTTAGACTGGAGGAAGAAGAAGCTCTCACTTGATTTTAATTTCTTTTGGCTTTATTAGCTTTAGATTTTAATCTCAGATGATGTATGTATCTATTTGCTCGCCCTCTATAGCATTAGTTTGTATGTATTCTTAAGGTTCGAATGTCCTTTCTCTCAACATGACAACAAATTCATCTCAAAGGCCTTTGAAAATCTAACTCAATCGCTCACAAGAGGTTTACAATCAGAGGCATTTTTAGTAGCAGTTTATTGAATCTTTTACAAAATTCAACAAATCGGTTCTCCAAAAATTTCTTTTAGTTCTTCAAATTCGCTAAGAACAATATTGTGTTCATTTTCACCCTCTATTGATTTTTAAAGATATTAGTTAATTCTTGCCATGATCTAATAGAATTAATCGGGTAATTTCCCAAACCCTAAACTTCCGACATTTACTTTCAGGGATTGCTTGAAAATTTACAAACATTTTCATGTTCTATGTTCATGTTATCTCAGTAAATGCTGTGATGGTTTCTCCATTAAACCCAGGAAGGTGTTTTAATATCTTGGCACAGAAAATCATTACGATGACAGAGTAAAGAGTGGGCATATCTTGCTTGTACATTTGGTCTAAAACCAGCCATACTTGAAGATGTTAATGTAGAGGAATGGTATATTAGTAGTTGAAGAGGAATAAGTATATTTTTGTATATGAAGATGGAGAGGTTAGGAGGTGAGAAATGAGGTGGAGAATGAAATGAAGTGAACATCTTCTTCGGTCATTAAAGGAGTTCTAATAACCGCTGAACCCTTCGTCTTCTTCTAGTTCACAAATAAAGGACTGGAATAAAGAGAATAGAGATCCCTCCGTTGATGTCGTTAGTAGTGCAAAGTATGGTATGAGGAATGAAATCGTAGGTTTGAACTATTCAAGTTTAGATCCAACCTTGTTATGATATACGAGATTCGCAGGGTTCTTGAGGAATTTTCTAGACCCTAAAGAATGAACAACAAGGTTGATTGAAAATCCACTCTTTAGATACAAGCCTGCCACTTTAGAGTATGTTTAATTCCTGTGTATGAATGGGTGTAGATCCTAAAGGATCGGGAAATATTTATCTCCGTTGTGGAATATAAGAAGAAGGGGTTTTGATGCCTCTTTTAGAAGAAGCTCTTCACCGGTCTTCATGGATCTGATAAGGGCTGACAATCTCGCAGTTAGATCGAGATCCTGGGTGTGCCTTGAAGGAGCTATTTTGTCACAATGAAGTTGCCAGTGAGAGATTTTGACCTAATTCAAACCTTTAGTCACCTTAAAGAATAGGTTTTATCGTTGTCCTAGGGAAAATAAATGAAATTTATTCTTGCCATCCATGCCAAATTAATGTTGTCCTTTGAGATAATTGTGGTCAATAATCATGCCAAAACATCTATAATGTTTTGTTTGTGTTTTGTAATTTTGGATGACCAAATGTATAAGATAAATTTTAGAAAACAATTACGATTAAATCTGTAGATAATATTAGTAATTATATGTAAGGGATGCTCGTTTTATCTCATTAAAGGATTAAGGTTTTGTAAACTGATTTAGTGGACTTTATGTAAGAAGATATGATTATTAAATATTCCGATTGAATTCCTTTCAATAAATCATAAGCTTGAAAACCTTTAAACAATGTCTAAAATTTCAACAATATATCTAAAATTATCAAGATGCCGATAATTTATATGAAAGGGACTTAGATCAAAACTATATAAATCATTCGTTATATTGATAATAATCGAGGAATTATAAGATTATTGAAATACCAACCTAATCTAGTTATTCTGATAACAATTAAATACACAAGAAACAAATGTATGAAAATTCAGAAAACTCACAGTAGAAAACATAACCGCATGAGACAAATTTAGAATCTTTCTCGTATTATCGATGATAAAAGATTTCAGGTTAACTTTCTTTCACAAAAATTCACTCATCCAAAGGTGCAAACCCTTAATAACTCGAAATGATAGTTACTTATACTAATTCACAAAACTTAGAAATATCTTAGAACTATTTTAAGGTCATATCAAACACATTTAAGAAGGAGATAGATAGATGGAGTGTCTATGTTTTCCCAGAAGTTGTCGATGACTTGGCCTCTTTTGATGGAAGCTATGGTCGATCTGACCCTCAAAACTTGATGTGGCCGGAATGCTTCAGAAAATTCCATCTTTTTACTCGATGGTTTCCACAAAACTTATCCCATTGATCTTGACTTGGGATTTTCACACTCATCATTTTCCGAATATTTCATCTACTTCGTATATCCGCTGTACCTATTTTGAATGAATATATGTTTGATTTGATGCTGAATGATCAAACTAAAACTGTAGCTTCAATAAAATCTTTCCGTAATCGACCTTGATACCTACAAAATTTGACTTGTCTACTACAATTGTGTATACTCCCTGCGTAATCTTCAATTTAATCAACTTATCATCTAATCCTACCAATCTTTGGCAGTATTCCTTTATGATTTACATTAAATTTAGTATGAAACCTTTAAAATAATTATTAAAAGCTTCAAATTTAGTCTGCACTGCTGATTAAATTTTTTTTTCTACAAAAATTTTTGTCTTCCAAATGGCTGCGTTTATGTCCAAGATGTTGATTGCTTCCAACCTTCCTCTATTCTTTTGAATTCTGAGAACCTCGATCACAGTTGACTTCCACACTTGGCTTCTTTGTGAGTTGATATTTCTTCTCTTGAATTGTTGCTTCCGCATTTGGTGATGAGATTTTGTTGTTCAAGATGATCCTTTTATATGGCCATATCATTATGGACCTACTAATGTCTTCTCCTGCATATTCTGCTTAGCTTCACCTAGTGTTGCCGCCATTAGAGAGTCACCTTCAGTTCTTTTATTCGAGTTCGACCGATGAGTCTTTTTGCATTTCTCTACATATGTGTTATCATTTTAATCTTTTTGTGACTCAAGAACTTGAAACTTCTTTGTCAGAATTTCTCATGTGCTTTGCTTTTTAATGGCCAAATCTGTGCCAATTTTGCCGCACTGCCTGTATTCAAAGTCACAGTTAATTTCATAAGGCAGATGTTTGAGTCAGTAAAATTTTGTGATCAATATTCACCGAGTGCTGATTTCTCCTTCAAGAGTAATTCTTCAATTTGTTCTTCCATCTTTTCTAATTTGCAGATTTCCTGACCAAATTATCACCTTCAACATTTCCTCCTTGTTACATTCATTTTTCTGCAATCTCCTTAGTTTGTGGTTCTTCGCCTGATATAGCTTGAGTTGTCCTGTACATAATACATGTTCATATTCTTATTTTTAATGATTTTCTCAACTTCCTTGGTAGTCTTTTGGGTCGACCAAACTTTCACTTTTTCACAAGGTAAAATTTTAAAATGATTTCATCCCGTTGTCTTTAGCCAATGAAGACAATTTTTCAATATTCAACCCAGATTGAACATTTGACAAAGGCTGGGATTTCAATTTGGAAAGGACATGGTTGTTGGGGCATTGTTGGAAAATAACATCTCTCCTGATTGCAAGGCCATCTCGCCGATTGGGTGAATCGCTTTGCATCAAAAGACAAGGAAATCTTATTATACCTCAACATGAGTCTTTGGAAATGGTACCGTTGTTCTCAGAAAGGCCATCTACATCCTTCCTTTCTCACCGTTAAAGGCAAGGAGAAGATTATAGCCGTGATGTAGATGTTTGTTTTAATTGATTGTAAACATCAGACTTCAATGCTTCATTCTTGTAATTGATGTCTATGAATCGGATAAAATATTTTTCTCTTTAGAAGAGCTTCTACTTGAATGCTGGATAATTTCCGCTTGTTCTCTGGTGATGTTGATGGAGGAGTTTGAGGAACACCGTGTGATGTGGTGACGTATCTCCCAAATCTATGATCTCCTGCTGTTTCTCCTCCGAAAGAAAAGCAGAAGTAAGCTTCAATTTTTTGTGTCATAAGATAAACTCTTTCATGATTTCTTCGAAATGTGGAGGCTCTTTCTCCGATTCTTTTTTTATTGCCATTTCAGCACCGTCCGTATATTTTAAGTTGAAATGAATTGTTCAATTGCCTCCGGAGACACATTCCACCTATCGTATCTTGGTTCATGTATTTCTATTTCTCGTCTGAAGTGAGTAGTTGTTTTTGAGTTCAACTTCGTTGTAATAAATGATGCCACAACAAGACCAAGTAAAACTCGTTGAAAACCCATATTCTTTTACATCGCATCCGTTCAAGACCAATCGCTTCCGTTATTGTAGATGAAGGATCCAATGTTGCCTTGAGTTTAAATATATTTTCTCTTTTCTCGAGACAAAATGTAGTTCATCCATGTTTAAAATTTGTCTTATGTACTCCAAGGAGAAAACTCTACAGGTACAAATCTTGGAGGCTTGTATGAAGAGAGTTCACAACCACATACCATGATCAGATAATTTCATGCACCAATCAATTGCCTTTTTGCTTTCACCGAGGTGTAGGATCCTTTATTATCTTCACCGTTCCGACCGACTTGTAAGGAACAAGCCACGGGTGTAACAATGAGTTCATGAAACTAGAAAAAGAAGTGTTTGTTGATGAAGCTATGACCAATTATGTCCAAAGTGAACCACTTGACGGATTCACTCCCATGCATCATGTTTGTTGAAGTGGATAGGCAAAATTTCTGTCACTAAACAAAATTTATGAATAATCACATAAGAAAAATTAAACATTCTCAGGTGAAGTTCATGAACTGTTCATGTATAGTTTCAACTAAGAATTGTTTGTAATTATACATAAACAATGATGATTTATCATGACCGAAGATAGATGAGAACCCTCAAAAGATGGGTTCATCAACTGCTTATCACTGGGTATCCTAACAAGTATGAAAGAAGGAGATGTGCTTGAAGCTATATGAAAGATGGATGATGCATATGGGGGATTTTTTCTTTGGTAACTTCCGCATCCTCGGGTAGGAAATGTAAAATATCCGAGTCGTAGGGAAAGGTGCAATTTGTGATAAAGGTCCATGAGACAGCAGGGAGAAATGATACAACGATGAAGGGATGATAACATGTGTTTATGTTGTGATATGGCACAAGAATACCGACGGAGACACCACTAATCGTTATAGGATCATATTTTTCCGACACCGTGAAATTAGATCAGAAAGGATGAGCTAGGGAATGCACAAAGGAAACATGGATTCCCAAAACTTGATAGGTCCTTGTTATACATATGCTTCTGCTTTAGCCACAAATGTATCCTTACAAAGTCAAATTGGCGATGACATACCTTGAAATATAAGTCGCTAGGGTATGAGGTCGAGAAGTCGTGGTGTTGCAACATGATGTCTTCGTAACCGGGTTTGGCGACCCTGGCGATGACGAACGATCGGATTGGACGACCGCACTTTCCACACCACTTTTTGCTTTACCCTTAGGAGTCTCTTGTGTTTTGCTTCTACTGTGCCATGTTTGACAAGGTATTGACCGGAAAAAGGATATGAAGATCGTGTCGTGAGAAAATATGATGATATTGCGGAATAGGAGAGGGTTTACATTCTAACACTTGAGACAGAATGCGTAAGGATAAAATGAATGGAGAACGTACAACATCGCTCGAAAATAGTTTTACAGGGCGTGAATCGTATTTAATGGTTCGCTAATTCGTATGACATGACCGTAGGGGTTTAATGGTTGATGAGGATTAATCACAACATGATGATTAACGCCCAGAGCGGTTCAGTACAACGGGTGATTAATGGGCATTGAGCGTCAGAGGGTAACGAATTAAATCGACATGGAGGAATGTGACTGGATAGCGGACCAACTATTATGGCGCGAAGGAACAAGCGAGCACGAGAAAGCGGAGGAAACGTCATTGAAGGCGGGAGGAACGGTCGTTTACATGAAACGGGGTGGCACTCGCTCGGTTTTGGGGCGTAGGGGGTGCGAAATGATGGTGCTGCCACGTCGCAAGTTCAAGGACCATTAAAACCACCGAACCTCGCCCTCGTTAGCGAGAACAGTCCCATGGGGGGGGGGGCCTGGTTTGTCTTCATTGCGCATCTTGAGTGGGCTCCGTATCCGTTGAAACATGTCAACACTTTATTCCTTTGATTTGACAACTTGTCGCATAGTGACTCTGCATAAAGTAAAAAGCACTTATATATATTAACTTTCAACAAATGAAATTTAAAACCCCTTTGAAGGTCTTAACATCAAAAATTAAAATTTTAATATATTTAAGCATCCGCATTTAAACAGTAGCCATATGTTTATTTCTCAAAAGACTAATGGTATTCAATAATATTTTTTATTTTATGCTTCTTAATATTTCTTTTTGCTCTTTTTCTTTAGAGAAAAACTACTTCAATATTTTATTCTAACATGGATGTACAAATATAATTTCCCTAACATTTTTAAATTCTCCTTTTTCATCCATGTTCTAACTTAGCATTTATTTTTTAATTTTCAAAATCCTATCATGCTAACTTATAAAAACAAATAATTTTTTGCTATCAGCTTTCATAATTTTTAGAAATCAATATGCAATTTTGCATCAATAACATTTCTCAAAACTATTTTCCGCTCATCAATTTTTTTTTATTCCATTACTGTGACCTTTAGAAATGATATTATGATGCATAACCAATTGGTCTATGTGAGAGTGTTTCATGAGCAATTGAAAATTTGTGAATTAGTAAAATGAATTGCAAGTGCATTTACATATAACAACAAATATCTTACTCTTTTTTGACATTCTTAGTATATGATTGTAAATAAACATTAAAAACCCTCGAGAAGCATATCTAGAACTAAAAATAAGGCTACAATTAAATTACTACAAAAAACTAAATAGTTGCATAATCAAGAAAACAACCACTTAAATAGAATCTTACACAATAGAGCGTGACCGCAAATACATATTCCTTGTACATAATGACACACAGAGACCATGAAAACATTAACATACAAAAAATTAAACCACATACCTTTAGAACCTCCGTTGAAGAGACATTCCAAGTTCTTCCTATGATACCTCCCTTATGTCTCTTGTTGTTTGTAAACAAACCATTTTTGAACACATAGTAATGTATACTTTCAGCTTGCTTTGATCTCGTTGACTTCGGAAGGTCATTTTGAAAGGGACAAATTAACCCCATTTTTGTATTTATCCGAGAAACACGTGCACATAGTGTTTTAAAATTTTCATCTATTGTTGGTAGAATGAGAGATGAAAATACACACCCTCCGCATCTGATTCTCTTTGGATTTTTGTACAAGCATGTCCTTCTGCGCTAACATAATAAATTTATTTCGATATTTTGTTTCTGATGATACCATAACCAACATGACAAACAATTTCTTAAGAAGCATGAAACAATATTGTAACCCAAATCTTGAGTCTAGAGACAATATTCATACCTCTACACAGTGAAACTTCTGCTAATTATAACAATTATAAATGTTGTGACACACCTCTTGATGGCGGAACATCGTTGCCTCCAAAACCATACATTCCAAAGCATGGTCATAAGGAAAATATTTATTAGAGGAAATCAATCAATGCTTTCACACATAAAAGCAGTAAAATAAAATTCTGAAACCAAGTAATGTACTTATAAACCAAATAGACTAAAAAAATTAAAATATCGCAACCCTAAGTACAAATGTATGAAATAAAATTACATTTAAAATTTGATCCTAATATATGCCTTCCATTATAAGTCATGATACCTAATTCAAACTCATACTGTCATTCTCAAATGTCAATTCTTTAGTGAAATTCTACCTTGAAATGTCCAATAATGATGAGAATGTCTTACCAAGCAACCCCACATAAGGTAATTGGCTCATTTTCATACAAGCTAAAATGATTTCTTATTTCGCTAGCATGCATAGTTGTATGCACATGCAAGTTTTATATGCAACTACTTAGCTATTAAGTATTGTGAATATAACAATATAGCCAAATCGACATGATTTTGCTAAAGGTCAACCGTTGTGAGCCAAATTGGTAATAAGAGTGAAAATACAATTAAAAGCTAGTAGAAACGTAAAAAATTAGCCTTAAATTGTTCCAAAGTACCAAAAGAGAAACCAATTATGAAGAATAGTAATTAGAAAAAAGTATTAGAAACTCAAATTTCATTTCAAACTAAGTGGTGGACAAAATAAAAGTCACATAAATGATATCAAAGAATCAAAAGAGCTCAAACTTTTCAACCATGAATGGATGCTAATCTTTTACTTCATAATTTTCAACTTCTGTTTCCTCGATGGAGGATATTATCTATCATTTAACCAAAATGAGTTGTAAGGCGATAAAATATTCTAACAAAGACCAGACATAATTTTTAGTGATATTTCTTGTCTAACCACTAAATTATAGTTTATGATTTAATGGTCATATAATGTCTTATACTTAGTACTGAGGACCAAAGGAGCTTATTTTTTCTCAACTATGAATAGATTCCAATCGCTGTTTACTCCATAGTTCTTTCACTTTTCAATTTGCCCTGTCGAAGGACATGTTCTTTATTCAACCAAACCAGTAACTTGGAAGGTGAGAGAATGTTCTAACACAAGCCAACACAATTAGCCAGTATATTCCCTGTTCAACCCTTAAAATGAGAGAGTTAATGTTTTAAAGGTCATGTCGTAATATACTTGGTAATTTATTCTTTATTTAGGGGAAACATATCCAACACCAGACAACAATTTTAAATCCAAAGACAACCCCAAATTCCCAAGCAATGAGAGAAACCATGGACCCCAAGTCAACAAGAAGAGTTGCAAGCGAATGAAGTTGTTTCGAAGCAGAAAATAATGTCATCCTACACCATCTCCCAACATGATCTAGCAAAATGCAATCGACAGATACTTAGTATGTTTGTGTCATGAGTATTTACATAAGTAAAGTGATTTCAACATTTAATAAATTCACATGCCCTTTTTTCATGGCTAGATTATGCAATGTTTCTTATTCCACATACATATCTCTTTCACATATAGATCATTCTATATGGATAAATTACACACATTGGAATGACACCTGCCATGTCTCTCTCTCTACAAGTGCTATGCATATGTGTGCATGCAAGTTTGATATGGCAATGATGCCAAAGCCACACAAATAGCATGTAGGAGGTTAAAGCCCCAACTAAGAATTGAAATAAAAATAAGGACCCCAAGTCACCAAGCAAGAGTTGCACACTAATGAAGTTTTCTCAAGAAGCATAGAATGTAAGTTCAGTACCAACCACCAACATGACATTCGGCTAAGTGATATTTTGTAACATATTTTTAACAACAAATATCCTTTATATATTCCAAGTTTAACCGGGAAGCACACTCGGGTGCGCAGGTGAGCACCCAGAATGCTTTGGAAGCATCCAAATTTAGTATTAGTTCACTTGGACTATATTATTTGGGTCACAAAGAATATCTTATTACAATAAGAAAATTCTTTAACAATTAATAGGAATGGAAAATTGCTAGTTCCAAGGGATTGGGATGTCAGGGACTCTGTTGCATTCATTTCAACTTGTTATATTGCGTTAGGATTCTTAATTCAAAATATTTGAACAAATTTTTTTTGTAGCATAGCAAGACATTTTCTATCCCAGTTTAAAGGCTAAGTAGCCAAACAAGACTCTTCTTGTTCGCAAGAAGTTTCACTTAGTATTAAATACTGCATGACTAGAATTGAGTCCAAAAAATACAACAAACACAGATTAGAAAGCATGCTTATGTTCAATATATGGTTATCCTTAATAAGTAGGTGTAAAATCAAATTTCAATAAAATATCACTTTGAAGCAATATTTAGTTATTGCTTCACAAAAAAGGGAGAGTTCCCTTTAATGAGTTGCTGTTTTTTGAAAGGTATTTTTATACCTCTTCAAATTCAATTAAATGCACACAAGGACATCTAAATGTCATCTACCATGTAACAACCAAAGGACATGGTTTCTCTTGCCTAAGCATGCTTGAGAACACCGTGGTTATTTTTAAAAACGAACCATGATAGCATTTATAGTTGTGAATGCTTTGTATAACAAGAAATGGGTATTCATTTTTCACTTTACAATCTATACCCATGTCAATGGATATGAGAAACTTACTAGTATTTATTCACCTCACGTAAAATTGTTAATTTTGGGTTAAATTGTGTCCAACTCCATGTTGTCATGCTCGGGGATGATGCCAATATTTTTATTGACTCTTTCTGGAGAGGTGCAAGATCGTATTTAAAGATCATTCGACGATGAGTACATGGCGATGTTGGAATTTATTCCACATGTGCAAGGTCGTTACCGTATTTGACCTACATGCATAAGAGGATGTGTCACACACCCCCATAGATGCCTATATATTGGAGAGACTTGGAGTTCATTTAACACACACAATTTGTGGAGGTATTTTCTTTCTTGGATGGTACATGGAGCAAAGTTCTTGGTTCCGCGTTTAGGTTTCTTTGGTAACATCTTTGATGTAGTATACTTGATGAAACATTCGGGTTGTGTGGACACATGTGGGTGGTCGACCTTATGAAGACTTTATTGTTGAAGCATCCTACCATCGCTCGCAACACTACCATTTTACTTATTTTTTGGCTTGTCTTCCATCGATAAATTGGCATGTTCTATCCGCATCTTACTTTCATTATCCCCTTTGCTGTTAAAGTATACCGCATCGAAGGACAGGTTAATTGCGAAATTTACATGATCGTAGCCAGGAGAAGAAAACGCCAACTTATCTAGGCAACGCAGGATGTGGGTTATTCTAAGGAAATTAAGGGTGCCATTAGCCTTAGAAAATTTTGGTGTGGCAGGCCACAAGCCATACCACCACAACAAGTGAAAACGTGGTATATTTAATGACAACCGCACTTGAAAGTGTCAAGGTGACGGCGACAAGTAACAGACAGGACCGGGGGAGCTAGATAGGTCAAAAGGAACTACGGTGAGAGAATAGCATGTTGTTCCCTAACCAAGGTCGCTGCCAATCAACTTTTCAACACTATATCTAGTCATAACAAGACAAGACAGTAAGGCTCTAGTCGCAACGAGGAAACCCAAGACAATGGGGTTTGAGAACCTATCTATTGTGAGCGCAGGGAGATCTGTTAATCGAATTCGAAGAAGGTTTTGTTCATCACAGTGGCCCCCGCGGGAAGTTAATTCTTCTCATACGCAGTTCGCTGCCACCATCTTGTTGTTGTTTTCGAGCATCCGAGATTATCCCGTACAAGTATTTCCAATGTGAATTTCATTGTATTAGGGCTCGGATTGTTGACAAGCGTGTTTCCCGCCTTAAAGTAGTGACCGTATTCTGCCATCATAGTGCCTAATTGTAGTTGAAGATCTTAATTTTCCTTGTTTTTTTTAAAAAGCGCTGGTGGAGAATTTGAACGAAATTTAATGAGAACCCTTCATCAGAGAATGTATGAAAATCCTTACCCGTTGCATTCAATCGCTTGATCGCCGAAATCGAATGCTTCGGAATGGGAAGACCAAATCGTATGTCAATCTTGTCGTCGGTTTCGAATATCATGAACTTAAATATTGGCATCTCGAAGATAATGCTCCAGATGGAAATGTACGATAAGAAGAACGATGGTCCGTCATATGAGTACTTGGATTTCTCGGTCTTTTCTAGCTCCTTTCTACCGTAATTATTGTCAATATTATTGTGATCATGATGGTTATGAATAGTTTAGGTTTGGAGTTTTTGATTGTCATGGTAAAGACATTAACCCTAGATGCAACACCATACCTCACCATCGTCTATTTAGTTTATTATTGCACTGTTTCTAGAAAATTTTATGTGGATTTTTTTGTCTCCTTCATTGCAGGCGGGCCTCGTGCCCTCCTCATCCATTTGTTATTGTTTTCCAGATTGAAGGCATTCATGATCGATGGCAAGTAATGGTTTGGTAACGGTCGGATACAAGGTTCTTTCAGGCTTATAGACAACAATTAAGAGAATATTCCAAGTTAGAAATATGAATTAATACCCCGTACTCCATAGCACAAATTGCCGTGGCTCGCATCGTCCGTAAGGCTTGGAGTAGGCTCATCCAACCGCTTAACTCGTACGCAAACCAGAATTTATTAAGATATATCAGCGCCCTCGTAGAGCCCGAACCCGAGTGGGCACTGTACTTCCTAGTAGAGTCACTAGTGGGTAGTATGGGTATTGTAATCTCGGTAAAGCCTTAACCTTGGAATGTAAATCATCTACAACACAACTAATCCGATGGCTCAAAAATGGATCTACGTTAACTTACTTGACTGCTGGTACAACATGCAGGCGAATGTGATCTTTTTAAGACTAATGGAGAAGGCTTAGTGGTAAAAGGTTCTATACTTTCTTTTGTAGAGGAGATAACTACACCATTTAGAGTGTTTTTTTACATAAGTGAAACTTGAACAAAGTGAAAATTTCTTTAGATTCAGGAGAAGAATAAAGTTGCTGGTGACTTTAATCCGTCTGAAGAGGGGTTCAAACCATTGACCACAAAGTATCCTTGGAACAAGAAGAAGCCAGACTTACAGGGGAATTCATGATGGCTTCATGAAGGATAGTATGACCGTGAGTTGTCACATTATTGTATAGTTAAGCTCATTGACTTCGATATATCTTCGTGGCTCAATCATGAAGACCAAGGATAGTCATTACATCTTTACTCTCGAATAATGATACAAACTTGAAAGTGTGAAATCGTGAAGTTTGGAGCCTTGGACAATCACGTATTCTGGAGCCTTGAACCGTCGAAGTATTTGGAATCGTGGTCGAGAAGATTAAGTTTTGGCCCCCCCCCCCCCCCCCCCCCCCCCCCCCCCCCCCACACACACACACACACACACACACGTGCACACTGCACCGTGATAGGACAATGCATGATACCTCACAAGATGCATGAAACCAAATGAAAGTGTGTATATGATTTCGTATGGCTCGATAAGAAATAATATTCAGCCATGATTACAAAGCCCTTTCCAAAATGGTATGCCCACACGCAAAATAATCATGAAGGCATTTTTCAGTAATGCAACAAAGGAAAGCATAGGGACTTTATTCATTTCTCAAGTGTTACAAAGACATCCGATAAGCACACTAACTTATCCCCGACATGCTTGAAAGGATGCCATTATAGATGTCTTCTTCCACAAAGAGAGCGAGATTAAGAGGGAGGCTACATCCATATATGATCCCGAGTCATTATCATTGTCAGAAGAAATGCCAAGAGAAGACCCCTGCCATGGCTTAGAGACATATGACTCCAAAGGAAAATTTCGGGAAAAGTAAGAAGCTATATAAATACCAAAGGTATCTAGTTGCCATGAGTACAATATGAGCCCGGATCATTTAAGAAGTCAGAAAGCATCAAGTCCGGAAGGACAAGTAAGAATAAAGAGCACGAGTCCATTACAGATGACAACTGGGATATGGTCCTTGACACTGCAGACAAAAGCTATTGTCACCTTGGGAGCATGGTTTCATAAGACCAAGCATGATCCGATGGGAGTATTGAAAAGTACAAGGAAAGATGTGTTGCTCAAGACTTTCCTTATAGAAGGAATTTATTATGATTGCACTGTAATCTATTATTACCTTGTTGCTACGCAATGACCTAAATATTCACCGTACGGATGAGAAGACTCCGTCTTTCTCGCATGGTGCGATAAAAGAAGAGTGTATAAAGAGAAACCCTCCTGGGTTCTAAGTTCAGGATCGTAGACACCCATGTTTGCGTTAAAGAAAGGTTCTGTTGTCAGCTAGCCCCCAAGGCTTGGCACGCAGAGTGGATGATAGCTACTTGACGAAAGCCGTTCATCAGTAACGTCGATCCAAACCCTTACTTCAATATCGATAGAGAGCTCTCTGCCTCCGGTTTCTGCGGACGATCTTCTCTCGCGTGCGGGGTCGACCCTCCTCATTCATCGTTGCAAGAGGAGCTCGCTTCCAGTTCGAGATGGCGGACCTAGGACCGATACATTACTTTGTGGCCTGGAGATTCTGCGCAGACGTGCGAGATTTACCAAGGAAATATATGGTACATCTGTGAAGATTTGGAATGGTGGATCGTAATCTGCACAAGCCGACACCGATGGAGCTCAAATTTAAGAAGCGGAGTGTACAAAGGCGAGCGGGGCTGAAGAAGTAGAAAATCCTACCGAGTATCATCAACTCAGAGGGCCTCGATGTTTGTAGGGAAAATCTTTCCTGACGTATGTTGTGCAATGAACACTTTGAGTCAACACATGGTCGATCCTCACAATATTCACCCAAGTTGTTTTTTTAAGAAACGCTGGAGATATCTCTCCGGGGCATGACCAAGGGGCTGAGATACACTACCAGAGTTTGAGACCCATTGGATATTTTCAGTACGATTGAATGGGCAACAGTGGACCGCAAGAGCACATCTCATCGTCAAGCCACACTGTTTACCTCCAAGGAAGGCGGAACAAGGGCTTATACTGTTGAGGCCAGAAACATATCACATGTACTTGCTTTTTGTGGAAGCCACCATGCCATTTATTACGTAAAAGCCCCTCCAAAGAGGTTGTCAGGCATGTGACAGATTCCCATCATGACCTTGTAGTGGGAGGTCCAAAGGAGACCAAAGTTTTCCCCAGAGAAGCAAACTTAGGTCCACATCGATCCAAGCATGTTGATGTCCGGTACCATTTTATCGTGATATGGTTCAACGCAGGAGCCGTAAGGCTCAACCATACATAGGAACTATGAGCAAAGTCACGATATTCTCACGTAGCCCTTGGGGAAGGTCATGTTCAAACCTTCCATGACAATCTTGGAATTGTGAATGACCCTATTTGGAGGGTCCCGTTGGACGCATGAGCTCCTCGAGTTCCGAGGGGCTTAGGGATACCGCGCTATGCTAAACTAATCGGGCTAGGCTTGCCGAACTCAGTCGGGTGTGCTTCACCCCACCGTGATGATATTGAGTTGGCTCACACTCTCTCCCCATCCGTGCTTTGTATGCATCTCACCCATGGAGTTTCATACCTGTTGGAAGTACTTTATTTGGCCAATGATGTGAAATGTGAATAGAGACCATAACAAGACCGATGGACCATTGAGATTTACTCTCTATGTCTAGGATGGCACATGTCCAACCACTTCGACTGGGATCAAGTCTAGCAAGGTTTCAAACCTCCAATCGACTTTCGGCCGTTGAACGAACTTCGGTTAGTATATGAATCTCTTGTGTCCATGAGGCTTCGTACCTTCAACCACCTTGACGGCTAAACCAACCGTTGGTGCGCACTCCTTGAGTCCCATAGAGGTTTCACACCGAGTCGATTTCCTGCAGCAGAGGATGTTCTCAGGACTCACTTTTTGTTTTGAAATAAAGAAGCCAAGAAAGAAAGGTTACGACGGGATGCTCGTACGATGTGTGGATGGCACTGTGGATGGAGTTTCTCCCGGTTGGAGAGGGAGTGTTAATTTTGGGAAACCAGGTTCAAACCATATGTTGTGATGCTCGTACGGACGGCGGCTAATATTTTTTAGTGGATTCCTCTTTCTTGAGAGGTGGTGACCCATCTAAATATCATCTTGATTCTGATGAGAATAATTATTATTTTAATTTATTCCACAAAAAGAAGTTGGCCCGATTTATCCCACATGCATAAGAGATGTGTTACACACCTCGTCAAGATTTTGGTATTTGGGGTACATTTACTGTGCTCAGCTCCCAAATTTTGTGAGGGGACTAGAGTACACTTGATCTAAAAGACCCGTAAATGGAATTGGGGTAGAAATTTCATCCTATTTAGGAGATATTAAATTAATTAATTATTTTAGAAAGTTTATTTCCCAAGTTAAAACTTAGGAAACTTAAATAATTAAAGTGAATTTAATTAAAAAACATGTGATGAAATTGTCTTAAAGTCACACTGACAAGCTTTCTTTTTTAATCTTAGCCATTGATTCAAGATCTGATCATGGTCGTTGATTTGTGAATGAGAAAAGTATAAAGGAAAGGCTTTGGGGTCATTTGTAAAGACACACAAAGGCAAGAAAGACCCAAGCCAAGCCAAGATTCCCAGAACAATCTCATAAAATTGATGTAGATGGGAGCTACGCAATTGTCCCTCGAGAGGATCCTGATTTAACAATGAGAACCTTTGTCTCAAAGAATGAACTTCAAGATATGGAGCATCCACATGAGGATCATGATATAGCAGAACCACCAAGTGAAAGAAATTTTAGCTAGATGGGCAAAGGGAGTATGCAACTATACCCCAGGTGAGGTGTCAAGGGCAAGAATAATCCAAGAAGAAATTTGGGCAGGTCCAGAGATGGTGCATCTCATGGACCGAACCCTCGTCACGAGAGCCCACAGACACCGCAGTGACTGGCCAGATTGATGTAGTCACATGTCGGAGGACATAAATCATAGTGACAAGTGTCGGATATTGAGCGCAAATCAGAATTGGCGGGGCAGCTGGGTAGTAGTGTATGGATGCAAATGTCAACAACGTAGAGTTGACATGTGCGTAGCCAGTGTGGAGCCGTAAGACACCGACGACAAAATGCATTATACCGATTTAGTTGTTTGGAGGATATTCGCTTTCGGAAGTTTTTACATGCAAGGTTTCATGTGTGAGAAACACTATAGAAGTTTTGCATGCAAGAGTTGCATGTGCACATTTAGGGACATTCCAAGGTACCGGGATCGCAGACAAATTGTTTTTATTGTTGATAGGGAGTGTTGAAATTTGCAACAAGAAACATCAAATTAGCATCCAGGAACAACAAGACAACACCTACACTAGTGGGGACCACAAAGTCGAAGAAGGAAGTGATTGGTCCAAGTGATACATTAGTGTGCAACGAATTTATTTAATAAATTGAAAATGTGCTTAATTTAATTATCCCTTAATTAAATTGGACAATAAAATGTAATCTATCTTTACAATCACTTGTAATAGTTAACCTAGTGTGATAAACTCAAGTAGCTCATGAATTTCTCGTGAAAGGAGGGGAATGGTGAGGCATGTAGAGGCACCCTAGTTGTAACAAGAAAGTCTGGGCGTGCTACATTAATAATGCAAAGTTTGTAATCAATTTTGGTCCTTGTGCTTAAGCGAGTTAAAGCCGCTTGTGCTAGTTGTAATCGTTTGATACACTAGTGAGAGACTGATTAAATATTATTTAATTCACAATCGTGGTCTAACATGCAAAATGATGATTTACTAGTATTAGCCGATGTATTTTGGCCTAGTTGAGACCCGCTGAGATAAAGGTTAAAGGGAAGCACTATCAGAAGCCAGGAGTATTAGCAAAGCGTTCCAAATGGAGTGCAACCACAAGATGCCCACAAGTGATACCAACGTTGAGGAAGGTTGAAATTCCTAAAGAATAGAATAACCGTGAATTATGGAGCAAGGCGGTGGGTCAAGACAAGTTTAGAATTGCTTAAGTGTTGGCTCAAATTTTTCCGGGATCATGGTGAGACGACAGGCGACAAGGTAGCATTCTTGTGAGAAGAGTTGCATTGTAATTATTTGCGATTCCTTGGGGAATATACAATATATGATATAAGCCACCGCAAGCTTTCCCCCAAATTATTCATGTTGTGGTTTGATTTGATTCTTCCTTTGCTTCATGTGATTGGCAATTAAAGTTAATTTTCTGCACTGATTTGCAGAAGCGATTCAATATTCAGCTTTAGCATATTGCGGCTAGACTTGATTGAATCATGACATATATATATTTGTATACCCTACAATAATTAACCATAATCTACAGATCCGTAAATCTAAAGAAGAACAAAACTCAATAGTGTATATTTTTAATTTTTTAAATATATTTGTATCATATCTATTATGACAAACTGCCTAGTAGAATATCCGATTTACAATTTATCGATTAAAAGAGTAAGTATGAACAAATACCTACATTTAAAAAAAGATAAAACATCTCCTCTAAATACAATATCTAAAAATACCTTTAAGGCTCTCATTAATTTAATAACTTTATTATGTATTTGAAAGCACAACATAGTTTATTAATGTTAATTCCATCTCTAACTTAATCAACGTACTGTATGCTCTTTAAATTATATCTAAAAATTACAATTACATTACAAATGGTAAAGTATTGGTAATTATAAATATTTTATAAATTGGAATAATGCTCTAAGTCAAAATGAAGAATTATTAATGATTGAAAAATATTGTTTAATTTTAATTGAAGAGATAAATATAAGCTATCATAAAACCTAGATCTACCAAGCACTTCAAAGATTTATTTTCTTAAGTGTAATTTTTTTATCATTTAATTATATGTGGCCCCATTAATCATTCATACAATGATAAAAATTACACCTTCAGAAATTTGATCCTTTCTGGGGTGACATTTCTGATAGATCCAAAATTTGGGTGTTTTAGATCCAAACTGGGTGTTCGATAGATCCACACTTACCCCATATTTTATTTTTTAAGTTTATGTTTTTCAGTGTATACACACATACATACCTTAGTTATTTTCTTTCTTATTACAAACTAAATAAGGATATCTCTTTTTGTTTATTTTCAAGACCAACTTTCTATAATCAAAAGTAAATTTGTGTTGTTATTATTATTACAGTGTAACAGAATTAACATTTTTTTCTTTTCTATTTTCAATTCTAATTCAAACATAAATTCAAATTTACTTTCAAACTCGCATGCATTCTTTACTTTAATGTAAGTATTTATTATTATTTTTTTTTAATTCAATGTTATTTAGCTCTGGTATGACAACATCTCCACATATTCTACGTATTGGGTTGTAGAGAACTCAACTACTCGTGTATTTTGGCTGAAGTGAAGGGATTTTGTTGAGCAACTTGTTTGATATGAAGTGATTTGCATGCCAAATATGAAAAAAAAAGAGTAACACCTAAACTATTTTGTAAATAGGCTTCTAGAATTTTAATTTAATTATCAATAATTATTAGGTGGATGGTAGATATTTAACCTTAATATTCTAACATATTTTTTAGTATTCACAAATTAAAGGTTGAGTTTTATTCGAAGTGTTATTCCTTTTTCTTTCTCCTTTAACATAATTGAATAATTAAAAAAATGTTATATGAACAAGCCAGAAATGAATTATGGTGATTTTTTGGGTATGTGGTGTTATTGCCGCGTCATTCTAACAAATCCTATGTACAAATTAAGAATTCCATGGTAAAGTGCGAGGCAAATCTTCATGGTTAAGAATCTTGTTACATGTATTTTTAAATGTATCTATGTTGAACTTATATATTAATTATTACTATAATTAAAAAATAAATAATAAAAATAATACGTTAAAATAAAGTTATGACGAAATAATTTTTGTGATTTTTTTTTTTAATAAATGTGAGATGTATAACAAGTAATTATGCTGATGTTTATCTTGTACCATGTCATCAACATTTACAAATCATTTAATTATATGGTTGCGTTAGTTTAACTATCAATATTTACTTGTAGAAGGTAGAGATTTAACCTCCATGAAACATACCAGAATGTTCAGTAGTAGTCATAACCTAAAAGATTAAGATCTATCTCAAGTATTATTCTATTCTTGTCCCTTAATTAAATTGATTGATTAAAAAAATTGCTACGATCGCTGGTTGTCATCGATGTCAACCCGGTTGTTAATTGCATACCCCAATATTGCATGGGAATTTTGACCTAAAAAATTACTATATTTCGTTCAAGAATGCTTTTGGCGTTTCTTCTTGTCAAGATGTTTCTGCTGATATGCAGCACACCACGAATTTCATTGTTTTATAGGGGATATTCGTGTTTGAAGTTTGTAACCCCGCTTAGTGGCTAAACCCATGGGTTGTGTACTTATTTTCGCTTTTCAAAGTCATAATTAATATTTTTTAAGCTTCTAAAATCCTCCATGTTCGCACCGTTGAAGCCTCTCTTAACCTAAGCATTTATATGTCTGGTGATCCTCATATCCACATTATGCAAGGGATTTTACCATCTCGAAACAGCCATCATGGAATTTTCACTCTAACTTTTTTTTCTACGAAGGCCTGGAAGTCAGAAATGTTTATGAGGCGTCGAAATCCCGGGAGTAGGTTTACAGAAAATTTCTTAATTACAAGGTGCACAATATTTTCAGCGACATGATCCAGGAAATTAGTGTTTTTACAGTGCCCCTAAATTCATCTCAAAGAAGTGAGCTTGTAGCACCGCTTTTCAGCACCGAGTATCGGATTGGAATTATGTAAAAGTGTAGATAGTGCACAATGTATTTTTCTTTATCAATTTTAGAACCTAATGAAGAAACAATGAAATGTTGCCGTACAATTTGCCTTTACCAAAAATGAGTCCATAATTAGTAACCAGGGAGAGATTGGGCATCACTTCCTCTTGAAGAATCCAAATTGGGTCAGACCCATGCATTGGAAAGAAGACTTGAAGGAATACGACAAGACCAAAAATCAAATATTTGGGACTTGAATAACAAAGATACAACAAATTCAATATCGAGCTCCTAGAAGGCAAGAAAAGCTAGATCATGTGTTGTCACAATGCAGGACCACATTTTCTAGGGCAACAAAGAAAAGCAAGGTGCAACAGAGGGTAGCATGATAACAACAAAGCAAACTAAGGTGCATAAAAGTAGCAAGAAGTTCATCACATAGTCTTCAAGTGGGCAACACCAAGATAAGTACCAATAGTATATTATTGTACTAAGTCAGGGGTCAGGAATACATTATTGTAAAAATTGTACTAGAATGATAGAAAAGCATTAGTGGGTTTTTGTCCTGGAGTGGGTTTCCCCCACCTTAAAAATCGTGTGCATTTGTGTTCTCGTTGTTTACTGGTTATCATTGTACAAACAATTTCCATAATAATTGAAGATTAACCAATGCTCTAAATTGAAAGTAGGAATAACGATTCACTCCCCCTCTCCGTATTTCCAACAATTTACCGCAGCTTGTTCCTTCAATAACAACAATATCTAGAAGGAGATCATGGACATACCAAGAATGTTAAAATTTTTGTTCAATGAAAATAATTATGCACTTATGGTGTTAGCAGGTCTGGGTTTTCGCGCAAGGTTGTCAATAAGTATAAATCGTTCAAAATGGATTTACACCAAACTCACATGAACAAGAAGAATTTGCAAATGATGAAAAGCAAGAATATTATTATCAATGATTCTGCTTGAATTTGCTTACCAGACAGGTGTTGGTTGTAAAACCGCTAAAATGTACAGACAAGTTGAGAATATATATGGGTGGATTCAAATGTCAAAGAAGCAAATCTTAAAACTATACAAACTTGAGCAACTCAGAATGAATAAGATTATAAACATTGTTGCATACTTCTCAACAGCATTGAGATGAAATAACCAATACTTCCTTTGGACATTGGGGAGAGCTAGTTGCTTAGAAGACTTAATATACGAAAAGATTTCAGAACGCGACTGTAGACCAAACTAAAGGTATCGGTCTTAGAATATGAAAAACTTAAAAACTCATAGCAGAGGAATTATATGAGTTCTCATAGCATATGAAATGAGACTTATTAAAAGGAGGGTACTTTAATCTAGAAACCTATTATTTTACCCACAAACCAATATGACAAAACAACCTTTAATTACATGTACATGCAAATGAAGAAAAGTGGGAGATGATGGAGAAGCAATCTTTTCGCATGAAGAATATGCTTACTTACGAGAAAACTAAAATTGGTATGGAAAATTCAAAGGTAAAACTCTGCTGATATGTTTTGCCTATGAGGTTGGGCCTGCAGAAACCCGTCCTCGAACAAAAGTGATGGCAACTCAAAAGGAAAGGTCAAGCAAAATTCAACAAGCAAGATCCAAAAGGAACTTCATCTCTAAATATAGCCACCATCCCAAGGAAGAAGGACACCAGAATAAAGTCAATGAGAGAGGGCTGTTGGCCAAGCAACAAAACAAGAGGTATCAAACAATGAATAGTGTTGACAGTAGGAAGAATTTTCAAGGAAGTGTCAAGATTATAAAAGAGCTTCATGCAGCAGGGAACATCCGTTCAACACTTTAACAACAACTAAGGTCTCAAAATTGAAACAAGAACAAAAACGTATTGAAGAGCTTCAAAAGAAGAAGAGGACACCAAGAAAGGGAAGTATTAGAAGTCAAGTAGTCCTAAGCACAAGGAAGCACATGAAAAAATTGTCCAAAACTATGCCAATGTACCACAAGTAATAGAAGAAATCATCAACAATCAATGATCTTAAAATTCATGCAATCGGTTTCTGTTACAAAGAAGAAGAAGCAGACCTTCTACAACAAAACACAATGAACCTACAGAGGGTCTACACATGTAGACCTATTGGAAAATATTCGCAATAATATCCTTGGAAGACACCGACGAAGATTTCATCCGTGTACCAACATATTTTTTCATGGCTATTGCTTATTCCTATGTGGAAAATTGTTCATAAACCGTAGAATGTTTCATGTACCGTAGGAACCAATACAGTTCTAGGAGATCTCAAATATGAACCTCTCAGGTCAATATAAACAATAATGGATTTGAACATTTGAGAAATAATATGAAATGTTATAAATGCAAAAATTTGGACACATAGCTACGTACTCGTAGACTTGAAAACTTCAAGATGAACTCGAAGCCATAGAATGAACGAACATGGAAGAAGAAGAAGACCGAGCACCAGTTTCCACCAAGGCTCAAAACAAAAAATATGTGGTGTCAGATAGTGCTGCTCAACGTACATGATCGAGATAAGGAAATTTTTATTTCAAAGGAGAAGAAGGATGGAACTATATCCTTGGAAATGAGCTGGATCTTCAAATGTTATAGGATCAGGGTACCATCACTGAAGAAAAACAGACAACAGCGCTATTACAAAAACATGAATCACAACTATTTACAATAAAAAAATGTGACCTAGCATAACAATGCTATTCAACTCTACAAAATGTGAAATCAAAGAAAGGTATGGTAAAATTTGGTGTTGTTAGCAAGTCGAGCTCCAAACGACATATATATTTTTATGAAGCAACTAAAGCATGTCTACTAGCTAAAGAAGATGAAAACCGTTATGGCAGCATGAAGGTCACATAAATTAAAAATCTTGTCAGATACAAAGGAAGCAATACAGAATGAAATCTCAAAACCTTCCAACACCATAAAGAGTTCTCACGCACGACACGCAGCATAAAATCTACCTAAAAAATAAAAGAACACTTTGCATCACATCCATTGGAATTGATACATACTGATCTATGTGGTCCCATGATCACAAAAGGCTCGGGATGGAGAATTATAATTCACGTTAATGATAGATGACTATACCAGGATGACAAACAACAAGCCGAAAGAAAACTGGAAGAATGGAGTGCTTTAAGATCTAAAAGGAGTTGAATAGAAATGGAAACTATTTGAAAATAAAGTGTCTAAGATCGAGGACAAGTGAGAATTACTCTCTAAATTATTTCAAAGAACACTGGTGATTAAAATGAATAAAAGACAATTTTCCAACAAGATGAACACCTTTAAAGAAAATGGATACGAAAGAAAGAACAAGAATCGTAGAAGAAATGTAGAACAATGTTGAAGGACTCAAAATTGGATGAAAAATTCTAGGTTCAAGCAATTGATACGACAATTTTCATTATCAATCAAGTCTTCGTAAATAATTGCAACAGACCTTATATGAATTATGGAAAGGAAAACCACCTAATGTAAAATATTTTTCGCATCTTAGGAAGAAAATGTTATATCAAAAGAGAAGATCAAAATTTGGGTGTTTGTTCCACGGTGTGTTGATGAAGGTATTCTTTTGTCAAGTTAGTCGCAAAAGAAAGGCCTATAAATGTTATAATCTAAGACGAAATAAAAATGGTAGAGCGAACGCTAAGAGTTGTGATACTGTTTTTGGATTCAAATCGTACATTTAGTCATTCATCATGACTATTTCCATGAAAATGCAAACACCGAGCTCGCGATTTTTGAATAGTTCATTTAGCACCATTACATCGGGTGATGTCCACAGGGGTGAAGAAGTGGGACTGAAACTAGCGTTCGAATCAGCCATACACACCGGTCACTTCCCCCCTCCGCCGTGGCCGACTAAATTGTGATTTCCCGAGGTCACCATTCTGCATCCTCCCCGCTTCAAGCGCTTTAATCAAGGGAGCTTCTACAATCGTTACATTTAGCTTGCCACCCCATTTTCAAACTTTAGGCAATTATTGTGCCTCATGATCCCATTTTGCATTTTAAGTATGAGAGGTTTTCAGAGGTATTATATTAGGGGATATCACTTTTGGCTTCAATCATGCATTTAGTCATTCATTTTATGACTATTTACGAGAGAAGGCCGAATTTACTTCAATTTCATGATTTTTGATAACCACTTAGCACTCATTTACTGTGGGGTAGCAAAGTTACGGGCTTGATTGTGGAAAATTTAAATTTGCGCGCACTGGTTTTAGGAGTTCTGGGATGCGACTCGGAAGCACGGCAAGTCGAAGTGATGACGATTTATGATTCATCACCGTTCTTCAATCCAACTTCTTCGATTACCAGTGGTTACCACCTGATGCAATGAGTGCTAAGTGGACTATTCAAAAATCGTGAGAAAATAGTCAATACTACCTTCATGAAAATGCTCATAACATGAATGATTAAATTAACACATTTTTAATCCCAAAATGATATCTAATATAATGCAAATGCGGAACCCCTCATACTTAAAATACCAAGAGTAAAGGGATCTCTTCTTGTGTCGGTTCATGAGGCACAATAGTTTCTAAGGTTTTGAAAATGGGGTAGCAAGTCAAGTGGGCTTGATTGGTGGGGGAACCCACAAAGTGGCTGAGCTAGAGGGAGTTCTAGAAGTAAGGACCTCTCGGGAAACCGTTACCCTGCAAGGTTCTGGCCAGACACTGACGCTATGATCTATTCTGGTTAGGTTTCAACCTCACTTCTCACCTTCTCGTAAGCACCGACCCGATGCAATGAGTGCTAAGTGAATATTCAAAAATCATGATAACAATGTATTATTTACTACCTCTCATGGAAATGGTCACAGATGAATGACTAAATTAACGCAGTTGAATCCCAAAATGATATTTATTATAATGCACCGTTAAAACCCCCTCACACTTAAAATGTTACATTTGAGGAAGATGGTGTTTCTAGCGAATAATGATGAGGACTCAGAATCTTTGAAACTTGAGACAAGAGAATGGTGCTACAAAATAAAATTTAGAACAAGAAGAAACCATCAAATCAAAGAAGAAGTAAATAATGAGAATTGAAGATATATCATAACAATGTCGACGAATTTCTTATTAATATGGGTTTGCAAGAATCAATTTTACCAAATCAAATCATCGGGTGACATGAAATGAATATTTAAAAATTTGTTTCATCACAACAAGCTACATTTCTTTTCTAAAGAACCTTTCGAGCTAGTAGTTTTGAGGTGTCATCCGTAATGAACACCTTGCAGTTAAACAGATGAATGAATATCTGATCAACGAGGAAGAATAACACTGGGAATTAGTTCCACGATCGAAAGATAAAATGTTGGCCAGACTTTAAACGGTGTTTAGGAACAAATTAAATGAAGATGGACAAAGTTACCGTAAAACAAAGCAAGATTGGTTTGCATATGCACAAGTGGAAGGAATCGATTTCGATGAAAAATTTGGTAATCAGCTTCTTAATGAAGTCATTCGAATGTTTCTCGCCTATGGCTGCTTCCAAGAAAATCAAAGTTCAACAAATGGGATGTTAAGTCAACATTTTTAAATGGAGAATTAGAAGAAGTTGTTTACATCGAACAAATCAAGAAGTCTACACTATCAGAAAAGAAGACTATAACAAAGTAAATAAGGCTCTATATGGTCTCATAAAGCTCCTTACATGGTGCTAGTTCTTGATGGATATCTATGTCAACAAGGGTTCAAGAAAAGGTATTACAGATAGCAATTCATGTACAAATAGATAAATATAATTTAACAATCGTTAGATAAAATATGGGGATGATATCATATTTGTACATGATGACTCTATCATAAGAACTTTTCTACAAAGAGTAAAGTAGGTTCGAGATGTCTTTACTTGGTGAGTTGACATACTTCTTAGGCTTAAAGGCCTCAAAATAAGAGAAAGGAATATTTGTATGTCAAGCGAAGCAAATCAAGGAAATGCTCAAGAACGAAATGCAAGATTGCAAACCGTCTCCACCATAATGTATAATAGGTTGCAATTGAGCATAGATTTACTCATTGGGTGATGTGATCAGAGGTTGTACAAACATATGATTGGTAGTCTTTATATGTAACAGCCTTCTCCCATTGCATACAGCAAGAAGTTGGACAAGTAGCAAGATTCCAAGTAGCACCTGAAGAATCACATTATTGCCATCAAAAGGGTCTTTCTACATCTAAAAGGCACGTGTGTAATAACATGGCTGGTGTGGCCCAAGGGTACAATCTCATTATTCAAGCCTTTACGTAAGGCAGACTGGGTTATAGTTACTGAGGACTGTGAGTACTAGTGAAGCAAACATTCTATCTAGTGGTTAAGTCTCGTATCAATGTTGCTGAGCAAAAAGCAAACCTCAATCTTGTTATCTGCTGAAATAGAATATATCGTAAACAAATATCATGTTGTAACTAAGTCCTTTTGGATGAAACAAACTTTTCAAGATATTCAAGTAAAATTCATGAGCTCTATTCTATTTTGCACAACACCATGCTATCAACGTTCCAAGAATCCCTGCCACACATTAAAAAACATTTCGATCAAATATCATTTTGTTAGAATGTTGCCGAAAAGAATATCAAACTTGAGTATGTTAAGGCAAAGGAACAAATTACCGATATCTTCATTTTAAAACCTTTACCTTCGTAGCTATTTGAATATTCTTGCCGTAACTGGATTCTCCAAGTTCTTAATAGATTTTTCTTATTCAGCACATAAAAGGGGGATAGCGCCAGATGTGTCCACAGGATGTTAAAAGTTGCAGAGTTACCTTTTCATTGGATGTCAAAGAGGGAGAGAATGTTGCAAGAGGTGGTCATGACTGTAGGGAGTGGCCTATGCTTGCCATCAATGCCAAAGGGGGAGATTGTTGTCACGGTTGTCACGATGTCAAACCCAAGAAGCTACCTGGGTTACCTAATATTGCATGAATTTTGACCTAAAAAATTACTATATTCTGGTCAAGAATGTTGATGGTTTCTTCTTGCTTCTAGACAAGCTCAAGGACATGTGACCACGTAATTCTTCGTTTCGCTTGAGAGATATTCATGTTTCAGTTTGTAACCCTGAAGCAGGATAAAACCCGTCAGTTGTGGCATGGTCACAGAAAAGTCATAATTAGTACTTTAAGCTTCTGAAATCCCTCCCACGTTCACTTGTTGTCTCCCTCTTAACCTAAGTGATTACATAAATTGCATCCTCATATCCTCCTTATGTAAGGGATTTTACCATTCAAAACAAAGTCATCGTGAAATTTTCGCTTAACTTTTTTTCACTTAAGGTTTTAAGCTGAAATTCTTTTTATGAGGCGAAGCCAAAATCTTAGGAAGCTCCTACAGAAATTTCAATTTGCTGGTGCACAATATTTTCGGCGTACATGATCCGTGAAGTCATGTTGCTTGCGTGTGCTCCTCAAATTCATCTCAAAGAAGTGAGCTGGGAAAATCGTCATAACCCCTCCGAGTACCTGGGATTGGAATTAAGTAAAAAGTAGAAGAGAAAACAAATGCAGTTTTTTATTGATCAATTTTAGAGCCTAATGAAGAAACAATGACACGTGGCACGCCGTACAAGTTCGCTCTACCGAACAGTCCATAATTAGGGCATTGTGAGAGATTGGCATAACTATCCCTTGAAGAATCCAAATTAGGTTTGCATCTTGGCATTGGAAAGAAGACCCGATGAATACAACAAGACCGGCAAATCAAATATTGGGATCTTAAACAACAGAGATACACCAGATTCAATATCGAGCTCCTAGAAGGCAAGAAAAAGCGTATCATGTGTTGTCAAGGCCGCAAAGGACCGAACTTTCTAGGGCAAGAAGCAAAGAAGGGGCACAGAGGGTAGCATGATGTAAGAGAACTACAGTGGAATAGCAATGGGTATGTTTCATCACATGAAGTCTTCAAGGGGCATCACCAAGATAATGTCACCATAAAGGTATCATTGTACCAAGTCAACAGTAAATACATTATTGTAAAAATTGTACCAGTGTCTATTTGCCAAGAGTTGAAGAGGCAAGGTTTGGAGGTCTAGGATCATCATTAGGTGGTCATGTCATAGTTGCTATGGTATATAGTGTGTCTTCTTCTTCTCTACATCGTTCTATGTCATTGTAAAGTGGACCATTTTTCCTTGGTGCACGAGAGTCCATTCTTTCTTTATTCTTCATAGTGGGGTGGCAGGGTGGCACTAGGTGTGTTGTAGCCTGTCAGTGTTGAGGCACACGTTCAAACTTGATCATTGAAGAATCTCGGCATTGGAGCGCTCATCCGTTGGGGAGCCGGAGAAGAATGCTTTCAGATTCTAGGAAGTTGAAGCTTTATTTTCAATTGAAGTTGAATATTAAAGAATTATTAGAAAAACATTAGGTGGTTTTTGTCACTTTATATTTCCCACCTAAAACCTGTGTACTTGTGTTCCTTTTGTTTACCTGCTATCATTGTACAAACACCCTATAATAATTGAAGATTAACTAATGCTCTAATTGAAAGGAATATTGATTCACCTCCTCTCTTCCCGCATTTCCAACAAAAATGTCATATAAATACGAGTTATTGTTTTTATTATTATGTGGTATTAATAACCCACAGTCTTGGCTCATGATATTTTACGTTAAGAATTCAATTATAAAGTGAGGTCAATCTTCATGGTTAAAAATTTAGTTACATGTTTGTGTTTAAATATATAGATATTAAATCTCATGGATTAAATCTTTTTTCATAATTAATAAGAATTTAAAATAAGTTTATAATTTAATTAATTTTAAAAAAATTTAGTAATGTGAAAAGCATTCAAAATAAGTATTTAATACTCTATGTAAATTTACTAGCCAAACAAATTTGTATAGTTACCAATGTATTTAAATCTCATATTGTCCTATCCATCGAATTTAATGTGGTTAGTTTTCAACTCAGGTCCAAGCCCATGTGTGAATTGCCTATCCAATAAAACATATAAAAAGATGAATTGAACCCTCAAATTTAATACAGTTAAATTAAAGTTCTTCTCTATGCATATGTACAATACATTGATTTCATATTACTTATTTAGGTAATAAAATTCAGATTGTACTGACCATTAATACAAAAATAAAATATTATTCTCTCACACACATATTTGATTGGTATTCATGGTCAGGTAATAAATCCAAAAATATTTAGTTTTCTGAAAACAAGAAGACTTAATCAGTTAATCAAAATTTACGAGAATAATATATTATTGACATACATTCATTTGATTTTGGTATTTATGGTTAGGTATTAAATTCCAAACATCTGCTTTCCCTATACACAGAGTTAAAATTAGTTTACTTTAAGAATTATATTAAGGATAGCTGATATTATATATTATTATTTGTCTTTGTTGAAGGAAAGGACTATATGATTAATTTATTGTTGGGATCTATATTATTTTTACTTGATTATATATTTTTTTCATAATGTTTTAATAGGAAATATAATTAAAATAAAGTCTTGCAAGTTTCTTATTTTTTTATTGTTTTTTTTTTTCATTAAAATTTTTAAGCTAATCTAGATTTCTTTTTATTTTTAGTACACGATGATGCATTTAAGTCTTCATACTTGTTTTAATATTGGATATCCTAAGTTGTGAGTTGTGTAATTATAACTTTACATTTATACTGTTAATTAATTTATAGAGTTCAGAATATGTCCACATTTGCAAGACAATTCACCATGGCTACATAACCTTTCCAACGCTTTCTACTTCCTTCTTAGCTTATTGCATAAACAACTTTCACCATCTTCTCGATTATAGAAAGTTCCATCATCGATCGCTTCTCTTCAACCATGATTCTTAATGCCCATGTATTGATCAAGGCTTACCGTATTTACTAGCACCTCGACCTACATATGAATTACAATAATCATTAACCCTATTTGTGCCATAAATCTAAAAATGGCCAACACATATATACCCCAACCATGAAATTAAAGCCTATAACAATCAACGTAAAGGTTAAAAAACATTAAATTTGGCTAGATGATATTGGCATGTGCTTTATTTGGATTAGAGGTGGATATGAACACATAAAAATGGCCATGAATAAATTTATCCAATACATATGTAGGTAGCATGTCATCAATCGATATTAAGATTACTCTTTCACATAAATTTATTTTCTTAAATATTATATAAAATAATTGGTTATAGCTGACAAATTTCAAGAGGGAAATCAAAATAGTGACCTAGTTCAAGCTTGGTTTGGCTACAATAAAATTCCATGGTGTCCAAGTTATTGCATCCTTCTAGGTTTCAGCTTCAGTTGTGGGTCCCCATATTATCAGTGGCTCCCTTATTATTAGTGTAGCCCCCTTATTGTTACGAGTTAATGTAGCCTCATTTTTTGGGACAGAAACCAAGCAGATTTGTATTAAAATTCTCAGTATACTCATTTGTTGTGGTCTAACATTTCTGGATAACACCATGTTTTCCCCATAACCAATATCCATCTCGTTCTCATTCGTACAGTCAGAATTTCAGATTCCGTGAGCCATTTAATCGACGAGATTTACCTTAACTTAAAGACACAAACAAACTCCATTAAGTAATAAACAGCAGTTACAAATCACATCTATGGAATTGGGTCCTCATCTTTTCCTTCATTCCATACTAGATTTCCACGGAAGCATACAACTCTATTAACTTCCGTATCCGCATCTTTGTTTTGGATCCACAATACATGTGATAGCTCACCTTTTTGAAAGGAGCTAGCAATATTTTTAATTTTCGCTATTAGCTTGAGTAGCCGAAGGTCCTTTGGACTTGAATTTTCCACAAGCATTTTTATGAGAGTTTGAGAATCGCCTATGATTTTTGCCTCTTTGATTCCGATCTTTGCAAAATCTGAGACTTTAAAAGAACGCCATCCCCTCTCGCTGGGTATTGGTGTCTGCCTAGAACCTCGCCGTATTTAAAGCCCAATTTGCCCTCCATGTTCTTAATTACTCCTCCTGGGCCTCGCATTCCTCGGGTTTCCCCTTGCTGCTCCATCAAAGAAACGCAGAAAAATGAAGCGACATCCTTATTCCGCCTTGCAGAAGTTTTCACATTCCCGATCTACCAAATTTTTTCTTTTTCTTTCTTAAACTGTTTTGTAATTGTAATCCTAACATGTCACCCCAATTCAAAATTTCATGAGAGGAGTATTCTCAATCGTATATGGCAGATCCCACATTCTCACATATGAATTCTTTGAGAATACTTTTATCTGTCCGTGACCACTTGTGCATTATGCATTTTTCCCTGAAGATTATGCAATTTCGCTCCAACCGTATATGCCGCGCAAACTAATTTTGGGAGCATCAGCCAACCAACCTTGAACCAAGCATTATTTGGAAGTCATTCTCAGTGAATCTATGAAAACCAACTAGAATGCAAATAAAAATGCAGTGGAAGGGCGTACCGCGGCATCAAGACAGCTTCAACACTTTCCGCACTCGTACAGAATTACAAATTAAAGATGATATGCCGGGCGTTCTCGCATGTCAAACACAATACCAGACAACAGAAGGTCCTAGAAAGCATTTCTTCCCGAGATTATCAACCGCGAGATTCCGATTATGGCAAAGTGTGCCCACTAAAAATATCAATTTTGTACCATTTCGATTCCATAGTCCTTTTCCAAAGTGTTAGGCAAGGAGGTGCATATGGAATCGCTACGTAATTTGTAACCTCGTGCCACTGTGACATGCTCCGCAGATGTCCCCCCAACCACGCTGGCCGTGTTTCTCTCACCCACGAGCCTTCCCTTTAAGCTCTATAAACACAACATTCGCTACAACATTTAGATCTCTCGAAAACTGCCTTCTCCATCTCACCAGACACTATCTTCCAAAGGAGATGTCCTACGTAGAGACCAATCTCATTTCATCCAAAGGCGCATCCTCGTAGCTCACAGAACGCTCCTGAGGGGCAAGGCTATCATTCAGATTCTATCCTCCCGTATGTCAATGGTTTTCCCATTCCCGGAATCCAACACAAATTATCCCGAATGAGTGCGGGCGGGGGCTTGGCACACATGCTTTTAGTGCCTGAGAACTATTTGTGTATTTCGAACATACCGTCCTTTTCAAATCCTTATTTCTTTCGTCTTTGTGCTATTTCTTCCGTAGAACTTGTTGTGCCCAAATTTCGGCTTAGGGGAAACTTGCTCTTACAGAATTTTTGGGCTCGTGTAGCCACAGTTTTTGCTTTTCAAGTCTTTAAAATTCGTGCCACCTTCTGCAGATTGGTTTAAGATTTCATATTCCAAATCGACGCAGCGATAGTCTCCGTTTCGTTTTACTTTCCACCCTTCAAAAGAAGCTTATACAACCTCCAGTTTTTTTGAGAACTCCAAGAGGGGTCTTCCTTATTGTTATTTTTTAATGTAGCCCCCATATTTTTATCGAGCAGCCCACAGAAGCTCACTATTGTTATTATTGCTCCCTTATATTATTATTGTTATGTGGTTTTGATTATATCGTCACCCTCAGACTCCCATATATAGAAAGGAGGCTCTTGTCATTTGTATCATCCAATAATTGTTCATTTATGTGATGTGTAAAGGAGGTTTCCTCTTGGAAGAGGCTATTTCTCAAGTCGCTGATCTATCTTTTCTCTATTTTGCAAGTCACGTAATATTTGGTACTTAGGCTTTGGATTACAGGGTTTTCATTTGCTTCACACAATATACATTCATATTTTTTCTTACAACTTTTTTTATACGAGGTTTCATGTTGTGGGAATTTTGATCACACATAGAAAATCATAGAACCTCATGTAAAAAAATATCAGACATTGGTTCACTATTATTTTATATATGTTCCAAAGAGTTTAGGTTTTTGCAGTTCTAAAATCAATCCCAAATGTTTACCTGGTGGGAAAATCATCATAAACTATATCTCCAAGTTACTGATTTGAATTTGTAAAAATTGAATGAAAATGCACTTGAATTTGTTTTTTTGTGTATCATTTTAGGGTGGTAGGTCTAAGCAGAACACGTGAACTCGTACAAGTTCAAATCTAATGAACTAGTCTATAATCAAGTCATTCGGGATATTGGGCACAATTTTTTTCTAGAAGAACTCAAATCAAAGGTCGTAATTGTGCTGGAAAGAAGACCTCGTAGGCTACCAGAACAAAATTTACATTCGGAGATGCAAAATTACAGAGATAGAAAAAGTTTCAGCGAGAGTCTGCCAGCAAGAAAAAGGTGTGTATTTTTTTAAATAATTTTTTGCATAAAATTTGTTTGAATAATAAATTTGAAGTGATTCAAAGGGCATAATGAAGCATAGATATTTTTGTTTGATTCCCAAAATGCCTTGAAAAAAAAATGGACACACCTAGTAAGAAACCTGAAATCTCTACTATGACACATGAAGAAGAGGAAGAAAATGCAATAATGACATGCTCAAAATTACGAGACCAAGTGTAAAAAATTTCGCTCTCGCAAAGTGTAACAAAAATGAACGAGAAGATAAGTATTGATGGTTTAAAATAAGACATGGGTGTGTTTTTAAGGCAAAAATGACACAGAATAAAATTAGAAGGTTGAAAAGTTGTCGCAAGAAAGGTTTCTAGTGGTAACAAGGTAATTCATGAAAATCATGATGAGGAAAATAATATGAATTATGATTTTAGGGACTCCAATGTTGGATTTAAGACCCACCACAATCCAAAGATCAATATCGTAGTTCGACAGGCATCTGGCATGGCAGTAGAAAGAACATGGATACTTGTTACGCTATAGATTGATAATTATTTGATCTACATGATGTTGCACATACAAAAGGCAATAATATTAAATCTTTATATTTAGGAAAAAAATAGTTTGTAGTATCGATGAATTTTTCTCATAAGTCAACCTCACTTACAATTTTTACAGAAGAATTGCAGCGTATTAAGAGGATACAAAGAGAAATACCTTCTCTAGCCAATTGATTAATCTCAAACAAAGGGGTTCAATAGAGGAGCATATATTGAGGACATCCAAATATTTAATATCAAGGTAAATAATATTCCAAAGAGCATAGGATTGGTACCTCTAATAGAATTTAAAGGATAACATCCAACACAGAGGTTTGCCCTTGGGAACCTTATCCATTGGAGAAAGCATCAGTGGCAGAAAGAAAACTTGAAAGAAGAATTATTGCAATAAGTAATATACCACTCACAACTATAAATATGGGAAGTGTTGTTGCTCCTAGCTCTCTACAACCTACATAACACACCACAACAATTAAAGGAAAAAATAGTAAAACGGATTTACATAGCCAGAGTAGAAAATAATATGGTCATAGTGTGCCGAGAAGAAATTATTTTCTTACATAGATTGTGAAGAGGAGGAACAAAATGAACAAGAAACATCAAAGAAGAGCATCTACATAAGGAACCAACCCCAGGAAACAACAGAATGAATCGAACATATTGTAAATGTATTGCGGAATTAGCACTCCTAAAACTCTCAAGACAGAAGGATATATCAAGAAAAGAAGGTAATAGTGTTGATCGATTTCCGTAGTACCCAAAGGAATCCCACATGTTTGTGATCATGATCCTCGCTATTCACTTGATTCTGTGAAGTGTTCCCCCTCCAAAAATTAGGTCTACGTATACATACCTACAAAGTCCAAAAAAGAGTGAAAATTGAACGATGATTGCATAAATGCTAAAGGTCAAGATAATCAACCCAGCCAAATTTATTTTCTGACCTTAGTATTTGTGCACAAGAAGGATGGATCATGGCGATGTGTCCGCATTATAGGGATTCCCGTAAAGATCACCATTAAAGACAATTTTCCCATTTCACTATCGATGAATTGTTTGATGAATTACATTGAGAAATTTACTTCACCACAGATGTTCATTCGTGACATCATCAAATTAGAATGAAGACCGAAGAAATTCGAAACAAGACCAAAAAACCCGTGAAGGTCATTATGAATTTTTGGCTTCGTTATTTTGGCTTCCGATTAATGCAATTCTCCACATTTCAAGGTTTTAATTCCCATTTTGGAAACAAGCTTCATTAGAAAATTGTGTTAGTATTTTATGATGAGATACTAATTCACAACAAGTCTCAATATACTGTTCAACATGTCGATAGAGTACAAAAACTATTGGAGGAGAAAAAAATTATATTCAAAAACATCCAAATGTTTTTTGGAGCAAGGAAGAGGGTGAATATGTATTATATTGTATATCATCGTAGTGTTAAGGTATACCCTAATGAAATTAAATTCATTAGAAATGGGAACTCTCACAAACCTCAAAGCATATTCGAGGATTTCTATGGCTGACAGGGTACTATCGCAAGTTTGTTAAGAATTAGGAGAATAGTAGTACATTATAAACTCACGGAGAAAGAACATGCATTTTAATAGACTTCCGTGCTAAACAATCCTTGAACATCTTAAAGAGGCAATGTGTCGAAACACTAGTCTTAGCTACACCGTACTTCACAATATTTTTTATCGTGGAATGTGATGCCCCAGAAATGCAATTGGTGTTATATTAATGCAAGAAGGAAGACCTATTGCTTTTAAAATGCATATCCAAGGAAAATAATCTACAAAGCGTATTTATGAGAAGGAAATGTTGAATACCATGCACTAAATAATTGTAGACGTACTATCAGGAGACACTGAAAGTAAAACACATCATGGTAGTATTAAATACCTTGGAACAACATGATTCTAAATTAAGAAAAATGGTCACAAATATGTTGGGTTATGACTTTGAAATCATTCACAAAAAAGGGAAGAAAATGTTGCAAGTAATTCTCAAGAAAAGATGAGGATGTGTGGGCATTTCTCTATGCAAGAAATGAATGGAAGAATGGGAAAAATAGGCGGAACTAATTCAAAGGAAAAGCCACATCCCACTACACATGGGGATACATTTTATGGGAAAATGATTCATTATGGTACATGATCATATATATCTATATAAGAATTATCAACTAAAAAAAATATTATTTTTGAATTGCAACTCCCGCTTTTTAGAGGGCATTCTTATATTTTTAAAAAAAAAAAAAAAATTACCACAAGAGTCAAGAAGGAATTTTTTTGTGATGGCATTAAATATATATTAAGATGTTTGTATGGCATCGTTTGCTCTCCAACAAAATAAATTTGAGACAATTAAGATTTCGAGTTTGTTACAACCTTTAGCTATTCCAAGCGTTGTTGGGAGGAGGTCTCAATGGATTATATCACACAAGTTTACCCAAGTCCAAAGGAAAGAGGTCAACATGCGTGCTTGATAGAATTACTAATGATGTAATACTTTTGTGTATTATATCATCCTTTTTAAAGCCAATACAATTGTCATTGCATTTATAAAACAATTATAAAGCTACATGGAAAACCAAATATTATTGTGTTACAAATATTGGGTATTTTCATTGGAAATTTTGGACGAAATTATTTTCTTGTCTGTACTCAATTAGTCATAGGTCATGTTATCATTCTCAATATGACAAGAAACCTAGACAGTGAACAAATGTTTAAAGGATATCTTTGTTGCTTTGTATATGATAAACAAACATACAAGTTAAGTGGTTACATTTCATTTAAATGGGATGGTATAACACTTAATGGATAACCTTACTGCACAATGAAACAACACACAAATCAACATCGTAGTGAAATAAGTTTTGTTGTAGGTGACTCAAGTGGTTTTTACAACTCACAACCATACAAACATATGTCCCTCAAGAAATATAAGAAGGATAATAAACTCATCGGGGCCCAAGTACTATGGTATTTACAAGTGTTGCAAAAGATTGGTACTATGAATACAAATTGGAGTTGCCTCGCATCTTCCTATACACCCAATTTTCCATGTTTCCATACTTAAAGAAGGTTATCATGACAAGTTCCTAGTTCAAACAATATTTTCTAGAACCCGCAAAGAAGGAAAATCATTGAGCTTGAAGTACTACATAAACAAGAACTCGACATCTATGAAATCATTAATTTCTGTATTCATTATGGAAGAACTTTACCATCGAAGATTCCATGAGAGATGAGAATTTCTGTTATAAGCATCCACACCACTAAGTAAGTCATGACAATGTTTTTTTTGAAGGAGAGGGCATGTTAGGTCTTATATACTAGTGTATACCCATTAATCAGTAGCCCCCCTTTTATTGTTATTGTTAATGTAGCCCCCATATTGTTATTTGTGCCCATTTAAGCACACTATTGTTATTATCGTGCTCTTACTTTATTATTCTATGTAGAATTTGATTATAGTGTGACTTGTTAGACTCCTATATATGGAAAGTAGGTATTCTCATTTGCATCATCCATGAATTGTTCATTTTCGTGATGTAAAGGAGAGGTTGCCCCCGAAGAGGCTACATTGAAAAATTATGTATGAAATCAAAATAGTGACCTCAGTGCTTAACAAGGTACAAGCAAATCCATGGTGTCCAACTTCCTTTCATCTTCCTCCAGGCCTAGCTCCTCCTCGATTACATCAACAACCGAGTTAGCTTACTTTTTTCGATGTTTTTACTTACCGCAACAATATGCATATTTGAGGAACACTATATATATATATATATATATATATATATATATATATATATATATATATATATATATATATCGTTTGTATATATATATATATATATATATATATATATATCGTTGATGATGTATTACCGCCTAAATATCGCCGATATTTCCGAAACACGATATTTCCAAAATATCGTATTATTTGAACATTCATGGATATTTTTAAATATTTAAACGATCGAAAAATATCGTTCAAGCCTTCGGCCGCGCTAGAAAAGGCAAATAGTTTTTTTTTTTTTTTTTCACTGCCAGGGAGTGGCTGGCATGAAGAAGCAATCATTGTGAGGTTGTCAAAGAGGAATTGGTGATCAAACAACCATTATCACTCGCACCCAAGAAGTTTTTCATCATCAAAATATTGAAGAACAATGAGACAAAATCCATCTTTCCATTAACAGTAGTGTTTTCTCAAACCCATACTTTAATGAATTACAGATTTGTAATATGTACGCTTTGCTCGTTCACCAACATTATTCTATTTTGTTTTTTTTCCATTTACTATGATTTTCATGTCTATTGTTTATTATAAGGGTTTATTCATATTTACACAAGCTTATTTTTTTTAAACATCTTACGTTAATTCTTATTTACTTTTTTCATTCATGTTGCAAATAATGTATTTGTATTCTTGTAATAATTTTTTTTTAAATGACATGCTTATTAATTATTAATTATTATTTTTAAATTTTTTGTATTGGTGTTTAATGCCAATTTTTGTTTTTTTGTGCCCTAGGTTTGAATTAGTTCACTACAAAAGTCAAATATGCCAAAAGCCTTGGACCATTTTGGGAGGTATGAGCTCGATGGGACAACTGTGCATATTTATCATGCAAATCATATGAACAAAATGACAGAGGGGTTACGGGATTGAAATACCATTTGACTATACTTTGGACATGATGTTATGGCTTTAAAGGGGGCTTTCTAGTTCGAGCTTATACAAAATCTCTTGAAGCGCTCAAGGAAAAATACAGAAATATGGAAGAGGTGGCAGTCAAGGCTGAACGTGTAGGTAGATATTTCTGCACATATTGTTATGATTTTGAGGCCTGGAAGGTAGTGAGGGGCTCCACAACACCGACCAAACAACTAGTGCTAATGTTGTTGGGAGTGGAGGTCACGTTTTTTGTTCCACTAGATGACATGGATCACAACCTTACATAAAATCAACAGAAAGAAAAAAAAGGAGAAGTAGAAGCGTACATGTTATGGGGAGGCTTTGGAGTGACTTGCTTCAGGCATCACAAAACCAATCCATTTTGGCATCCAGTCAGTATACAGCTGTTGTGGGCCCAAATTATAAAAGTGCTACATATGAGGAGAGTTGCAGGGCCAATCCTTAAAATAGGGAGTACGACATCAACTCTAGATTGACAAGAGTTGAAAAAACATAAAAGTGCTCCAGATGCATGAAGATGTCCGATGGTTAACATAGGAAGGGTAGGACCCTCAAATTTCTTGGTACATTGTCCTAAAGATATGATGTTTAAGAATCAATGGATGCATCAACACACATGAAATATGTAACAACGATATGTGAGCCGTTAGATGGTATCATCCGAGAGATTGGTGCATGTGCACGTGTGCAAGTCATAACATATAATGCAAACTAATTAAGGTACCGCCGACAAGATGATTGGTGGAGAGGGGCACCCACATACTGCTTTTGGACTCATGTGCAACACATTGTATCGATTTTCTACCGAGGATCCTGGAAAACTTCTCATCAAGAAGGTGATTGATATGGCTAGGAGTGTCCCCAAGCTTAGCATAAACTACCGTTTTTGTTCTTGAAGCCGCCCGCAATCACACATTTTGCCACCTAACTTTATTACTCTTTAGTCTTTGCTTCCGATGCCAGCTTTCTGAGTTGAAGATTTTTTTTTAAATTTTTAATTTAATTTAATTTAATTTCAATTTAAATTTAAATTTTAAATTTTATTTATTTATTTATATTTTTTATATTTTATTTTATTTATATTTTGTATTTTAATTATTTATTTTTATTTATTTTTTTAATTTTTATTTTATTTTTTTCTCTCGATGAGTGGCGGATTGTAGATAATAACGAGAGATAGGATGGGAGAGCCGCTGCAAAAATGGTGTACACTAAGACATTTTGGTAGGGACAGAATGAAGTGTGCTCGCTATGAACTCGTAAAGGTTTTGAGAATGGTAGATGGGGAGAAGCCTATAATGGGACATGTGCATGAGGCTGGATAGGGCCAAGGAGGCCATTTGTTCTTATTATGCTGCACAAGGGTTCTGGCTGGCTTGATAAATATATGATGTTATGGGATGCGATTGATAGTTGGTGATTGCATGCCTGGTCGAATTCATCTATGCAACACAACTTCCTCTACCCCGCATTTTCAAGGTTGCCAAAATTCACCTTTGATTTTACGGTGAGGCAAGGAAGTGGCCCCATTTCTTGTATTCAAAGGATGGTGGCTCAGGTCCCAAGCTCATAGGAAAAATCAACTGCGGGATACAATTTATCAAAGATTAAAGGGCTCATTTGGCTTTGATGATGCTATTAGGAAATGACCCTATTCATGCCATGTAAGTGACAAGTCATCACTCATTAGAATTTTCAATTTAGAATTTACTTATTTATACCCTAGATTTTAAAACTAAATTATGTAACTTGCATTTGAAATTTTAATTATGTTTGTATATTTTTTGAATTTTTTATTTCTTTATTTTGTTGTAGAGTATTTTGGTGGCGAACCTATGGTAAAGGGCACCAAATTTGGTGTAATTGGAAGGCAATAATCCCTAGGTCAAACATGTAGTTTCAGTGTGTGAGCGCAATTGGAGGTATTTGAGAAAATACATTCAAAAGCGTGCAACATGTATAACTTTGACATTCAACCTTCGTGCTGAGCAATTACATTTATTGTAATTTCAATTTATGACCTCAAGTGTCAAGAAGAGGAAGACTCATTAATTTTTTTGACACTCTACAAAAGCTGGGAGTTCATACGTCTTAATGATTGTGTGGATGGCATTACAATATCCGACTTCAAGTGAAGAAAACACGAGCGCCAATGGATCTAGATGCCATTTCCTTAGAAAATATCGATGTATTGTCTTAGTGAGGGTGGAGATGAAGGATCCCGTCTTGGGAGGAGTCACTTGCATGGTTAGAGCTGTGAGGGAACCATTAGAATACATGGGCAATAAGAGGAGGAGGAGGAGGAGGAGGAGGAGGAGAAGACCAGCAAGAGGAGGAAGAGGAGGAGTGTACAGGAGGACACTGTGGGGACATCAATATCAACACCATTTTCTATAGATATAGTAGAGCATACATCCATGCATCTGAAGGCCTGGCTATTTTATTAATAGTGGTAACGTGCTCTTCTTATACTTAGGGGAAAGCTTGATAAACCTCATGTTTTCCGTAAAAGGGGGAGAGGGCACCGATTTTAGATATAGTCGTTATTTTTATTTTTTTTTGGTTATGAGCATAACCTTATGATGATGATACTTTTATATGTGTGATGTTATTTTGTATTGGTTTCTTCCACATTTGAGTCCTTGATTGGACAATTATAAGTGGGATCAGCAGGATTTGGCATCGACTTTGATGTATCATTTTTATTTTACATCCACTACATCATATATATCACGTTTTCTTCATATTTATGTGCCAATGTGTTTATTTCTATGTTGTTATTAATATATGTTTAAAAATATGAAAATAAATATATTATGCATTTTTCATGCTTGCCGATATTTGTCGATATTTTTTCCGCATATTGTCGATAAGATCTTTATGGACCTCACGATACTTATTTATACCCATATTATCAACAACACCGATATATATACTTTAGTAATTTGAAGGTCCAATTACTAACAAAACTATTTTGAGATCTTTGGTTGTAACTTAAAACAAATAGACAATTTTAGTCAACAACACATACACATCTACTAATAAATATGAAAACCAGATTTTGTCTTACTGCCAGGTGCAAGCTCATGCTCTTTTTCTTTGCTCCTATGTATGCACTACTATTGAGAAACAAACATGATTATGAATTAGGTTAATTTAATTTTTTCATGACAATTTCTTGTGAATTTTTTTGGTTTCTTTATTATTATGATTTCTTATTTCATCAAGTAATTACCAAAACATAAAACATGAAGATCACAAGAGACAAAAGACAAGGATATAAACCTTTAATGTAGGTCCAAAACCCCACTTATAAAACCTAAAATTTCACTTTTAGTGTAGAATTAGATCAATGAGATATCCAAGACACAAGCATCAAGAGCAACACCTCCACAAGAGCCCCAAGTGAACCCTCCATTTTGTCATACTTAATCTATCACAAGCTTATCCTTTAGATTTCTCACTGTCAGCATTCTGGTCTCCTTCCTATATCTATCATATCATGGTCATAACAATCTTATTTTGGCTTGTTAGTCACTACAAAAATAACCTCAGTAATTCGCATATTCTACAGAATTATAGATTCAAAAATCACATTATTTCAGCCCCTGAGCTCACATTGTTTTCGACTATATGCCATACAAAACCTACATTATATTCCAAAGAAACTTTTATTTTCTCACAGCAAAACTTGCATATATCTTGTCACAAAAATCACATATATTTGACAAGAAGTTCACATATATTTCCATAGGAAGTCACATATATTGCCTCAAACCATAATGAAATTGCATGTAAATGAAGGGGAAAATGTACCAATATATAGTAGTTCTTCTATGCAAAGGGTCACATCCCTCGGGGAAGACCGATTTGTCCATATCCCCCGAGGGCCAACTTGGTATTGTGGGGACAATTTAACTCTTTTAACTCAACAAAAAATTCTTTTTCTTTCAAAGAGTCCAAATGGACTTTGAATCAATTACATTTTCTTTTCTTGAATTAAATGACCTAAGAGCGTGAAGAACATGCTCACTCTCAGGAAAATAATAATTTCTACTTTCTTTCTTTTTATTTTTACCTAATGATACAAGTACAAGAATAATTATGAAGTCTCAAGCTAGTTACATTTTCCAACACTCCCTCTTAACTAGGAGGTATTCATAATTACAATAAATTCAGAGATACAAGGATACTCAAATTGAAATATTATTATAGGAATAGTTGGATTGATAAGCCATCATAAAGCATAAACATCATAACCAACATTTCCCAATCTTTAAAATTAACAAGGACTTGACTATAAGATCTAACTCTCCGATAGATTATAGCACATTGTTCAGAGTCATACATTTGATGCTCATCATGACCTTTGGTACATACCCCCATAGATGTTCACTGGCTAATGTCCTTCAGGACTATTATTATCTGGACCCCAATCCTCAAAGAATACTGTGGCCCTTCGACTACTCTTATCTTGAATACTCGGGGCCTATCCTCACAAGTATACTGGCCCTCGTGGACTACTTCCCATCTTAGACTCCCAACTCGATGAGAATGCGTTGTAGATGCTTATATCCAACGTATTCCCCCTATGAATGCCTCTTCACTAGACTTATTTTCATTTTGTTATTTTCACTTTTTTTTTTTACAAAGTTGTTTTTTTTTTTTTTTAAACCTTTTTTTGTTATTTTTACGTAAAATTTTATGTGAACTTATTTTTTGAAAAAAATTTAAATATTGTCATTATAGATATAAAATTCATAAAAACGTTATTTTTCAATCTTTTTTCTGTTTATTTTTTTGTAAAATACTTTATTTGACATGTAATTTTTAGCCAAAAGGTCCGTAAAGTATTTTTAAATTATATTTATATGAAAAAATGATTTTTTTTTTTGTTAAGTGTTTAAAATTTTGTTTTTTAGTGACAATTATTTTGTGTATTGTAATATTGATTAACGATATATAAATATATAAAAATTATTGTCTAAAAGATGATTTTTTTTTTTAAACTTTGCAAAAAATGAGAATTTTATTAAAAAAACATCGTAAAAATAAACAAAAAACACAAACTTGAATAGCGTTCTCCTAAAAACAAACATCTTAGGAAGAAAAAGAAGAAGAAACAATTGATGCAACTTGAAAAAATGGTTACTAAAGAACAACAACAAAAAGAATGATCATACTTTAAGACACCGAAAAATTTAAAGTGTCAAAAATATGCCAAAAAAATGGTTGATGCCGCATCAACACTTTTAAAAATCAACATGAAAATCACCAACATTAAAAAAAATGTCCATACTTAATAAGTATAAGAAAATTTAAAGTAAGCCGAAATATGGCCCCGCAAAAAAAGCAAATTTATCGCTGTAATTTCAAAACTTTCAAAATTAAAAGGAAAATCAACAATATTTAGAAAAAAATGTCCATACTTAATACGTATGAAATTTAAAGGTTAAAATATGATAATAAAAGTAAGTTGAATCTGCATCAACACTTTTCAAAATCGACATGAAAATCATGATTTTTCGTAATCTCTAAAAAATGAGAACTTGATAAAATTCTTTTTAAGTTGGTAACTTTGTTGTGGCTCGACGTGAAATCATCAAATAAAATGTATGGTTTTCTGTGAGATTCAACATTCATAAACGTTGAAGTTGAAAGCTATTAAAATCTCTTGCTTGGTGTCAACTTTTTGTTAGAGAACAACAGGTGTTAAGTATGCAACACTCAAAGCCATAGGAGAAGATTGGCCACTAGTTTTAAAAATATTTTAACGTAAGACAATTTAGATTTCAAGGACATTTGGATGTAAAAGTTACTTTGTTCCTTCAAAGATATAAAATGAATTTATTTTTATTTTTTTCCCCCAAGAAAATTAAAACTTCTCTATTAAAAAACAAAAAGTTACACCAAAAGACATGCACAAAGTGTGCAATCAAAAATTTTCTTCACCTAGAAACTAGTTCGGGCGCACAAAATAAAATCGTCGGAAAAAACCAACCCCGTATCTTTGCAACAATTTTATATTCTAACATCCTAAATCATAATGGACTAGACATACGTATGGATAAATTTTTATTTTTTTCGATAGTGTTAAGCATCTCTGTTGTTGAAAAAAACAAAATACAAGTCTATTGCATATAGATAACATGTTCAAAAAAAACTACAACCGGAGTTGGTGAAGAAGAGGACTGTGATAATTTACTATACTTTCATGAAATACAAAAGTTGGAAATTATGAATCGACTCCATACAAAATGTTCAAGGACTGCTAATCACCCATAACCTATCTAGTTCCTTCATTGACATAATATTCATTTTAGTTCCTTTCCAAACGGACAACAAGAAATATTATTAAAAGTTTGTTTACATTGGAAGATCTTTCTAGAATTGAAACAATGTGTGTTGTGGTATATTTGAGATTCTTTAAGCCAATTTATAACATTTAAAGAATCCCCGGAGATGTTATGTGCACTTTGCTCATAGAATAACAAAATGCCAAATACGAAACGATATTCCTAGAAACACATGAATATCATATGAATCGAGACAAGCTTCAAAGCTATTTTATTATTCATAAGCATAATACAATGTTGAATTTCTCTTTCAAGGGGAAACCCCCAACATAGCATATCTCAATTAGAAAAAATCACATTCTTCCTATGCTATCTAAGATTATGACATTATGATATCCAAAACCCTAACTACTAGTGTCCCTTTCATATTATGGGTTAAAATCCACTTTATTTATTAACTATGGTCCATTTATAACTTATTGTGGTTCCTTTTTCTATAACCTACTGAACTATTTACAATTATTATAATGCATATGAATTTTCTATGAATTTATTGAGTCAATCAACTAACTATGACTTCCGACTAGGCCCTTTGGCTTATTATTAACAATGTAAGTAGATTGACCAACATGCCCTCCCCCACAAAAATAAGTTTTTCTTTGTCATCAAGTCATGGAGTTTTGTTGGCACAGTGGTTGGTTGCCATGTCGCATCTTCTAGAGAGGTGTCTTCCACCATGAGACTTAATTGATTATGCGATCACGAAGATGTCCTTTGCAAGATTTATGGACCTATTCGGGTCGCAGCTAAAGTGTGAACCTTCTCACTCAATTATGTATAGCATTATTTTAATCTCACAATTATTCAACACAAATTTAAGGAGGCAGATACATGGAAGACCATGAATTTTGAAGTAGCCGTAGGGCCAATTTGTTAGCCATTGCCCCTATACGCTAATGTATTTGATAAGGCACATAGAAATTTGGTGTTAGTTTCTATATCTCCTTTTTCTTTCGCAGAGGTATTCTTACAAGGTTTAAGTCATAGAACACCGGTCACTTACTTGAAATGACCTTCTAAATAAAGGCTTGATCCTGGATTTTATGCGTGTGAACGCGACAAATACGTAAATAAACCATGAACATAGAGATGCAGCGGAAATAATGCTTCATTTCATTAATATCAAATAACAGAAATATGCTTACGGGCATAATGGAAATAAAATAGATAGGGTGCTGGTAGCGAATCTCTGAGAAGAGATGTGATGGCTACAGACCTCTGAACTGTGTTACAATGAGGCTCGAGGGCCTATTTATTGTTGAGAAACAATGTAGAATCTGAAACGTCCAAAAACCTAACTGTAGGAGATGAGGCGCCAAAACTGTGGGCGCCCGTTTGGGTAAATTGGTGGTTCAACTTCCCGGGGGCATAACTTTGGCACCCGATCTCCGTTTGACGCGCTCAATAGCTCGTTAGAAAGATCTATCCGAGGACTTCAATTTTTGAATGAGCAACATCGATCCATGGACCCATGTTGCTCTCCGTTTTCCCAAAAAATGTCGTTTAGGGCCTCAAAATGGCTCCGGAAGTTCAGGACCCGAAAAACTGCTAAAAATAGTAAGTTTTGTTGCAACTTGAAAATTGAAAGAACTGAAGATGGGGGTTCAAATGGAATAGGTGGGTGGCCACCAATATCCACCTGCATCATTAAGCCCCCAAAACGGCTCCAAGAGTGGAGGACCCGAAAACCTGCTAAAAATAGTAAGTTGTGCTGAATGTGAAAAGCTGCAAGAATTGATGGTGTTGGTCCAAATGGAATAGGTGGGTGGCCACCGATATCCACCTGGATCATTCCTCGCTCCTTAGGAAGCAATGGTCCCCATTGCGTTGAGATCCTCCATGAGATGAGGCAAATTCTGTTGAACTGAGTATTAGATGTGTTGAAGATGTCATGGACCTGTGGGTGGACATGCTGGATGCATTTAGTAAATTTGGTTTCTTTATCAGCCTCAGACAATACATGTTTGGATTCTGTATGTGTAGTTGCAGGATGCATGGAAACATCAGGCGGTGGTGCGTTGGGAGTCAGATCAATGGAGTGCTTGTCCTGACAGTGTAGAGGAACCTCTATGAGTGAGGGGAAAACTTCCTCATATTCCTCCATGACTTTGTCCATCTGCTGCAGCTGTGTAAGGGAGCCCTGTTTCGAGGCTGTGGCCACAATAATTTTCTTTCCCTGTGAGTGAGTTGTAAGGAAAATGAATTTCTTGGTTTGGGAAACAATCTTACTGCATTGTTTTGCAGTAGTCAAAGAGATGACAGGAGGCGGTACTACCTCCGGTATCCTGTACAAGTTATTTCCCAAAGTAATAATAATAGCACGAACCCTAGACTCATACACAGCATGTCGCCTCCACAAGTATGGTTGGCCCAATAATACATCAGCTACATCAAGAGGAACAACATCACACAATACCTCATCCGTGAATGGCTTGATACTGTATGGAAGGCGGCACTGCTGGCGGATGCGGAGATCTCTCCCTAGGTGGAGCCACCCGATGGTATATGGCTGCGGGTGTGCTATGGTTGGTAGGTCGAGCCGCTTCACGACCTCTACTGAGATGAGGTTCTTTTGGCTTCCACTATCAACGAGAAATTGCAGCGGAGAACCCTTCACCCACATCTGTGACTAGAAGAGGCGCTCCCCCTCCTCTGGATCCTCTGGACCCTCCCTCTGGATCTTGGTTGTGGCAACAATGGCACTGGGATCTGCATCAATGATCTGCTTCCCTTTGTCATTGCCTTTGTCCGGTTCTAACTCAGGATCAGAAAATGCATCTGATTCGGGTGCCTTTAGTTCGGCCACCAAAGACTGTTTGGCCCGACACTCGTTTGTGCTGTGAGTGGGGCTGTTATGAAATTCACACCACTTCCTTGTGTCCTTATTTGGATTTGTGGTGTTTTTCTGAGTCGCATTTCTTTGGCCTTGCCTCTTGTTCTTCGGTTCGGGGGCACCTTTCGGATTTTGCAAATCCAAAGTCTCGCTTCTTCTGCTTAAATTTCTGCTTGATCTTGGCGGCATAGCGATATGCCGTGCCAAGTGATGTAATGTCGAGGAACTCCATTTCCTCCTGAATGTGTTTGTGCAGACAGCCGCAGTACTTGAGCACCAAATGTCTCTCTGAATCTTTAATACCCAACTTTGTGCGCAGGGTATGGAACAGATTCGTCAGTTCGTGCACATCTTGATCCTTTTGTTGCCGTAGCGTGGTCCATTGGATGTATTTGTCCTCATAGCTCCCCACGGGGTAATATTGTTCCTTGATGCCGTCTCGGAACGAATTCCAAGTGGGTGTGGCCGAGAACAGAGAGGGTTCCCCTTCGCCCTCTTTCTCACGGTAGGTTTCCCACCAGTCTTTGACATGGGGGGCAGCTTTGAGGAGTGCAAAAATAATCTTTTCTCGGTTAGAGAAGTCATGAACCGAGAAATACCCTTCCAACAAATTTAACCATCTGTCTACAGCGTCTGCATCTATTTTTCCTTCAAATATAGGAATGTCAAAGTTTACCTGTACCTTGGAGGGAGTGGCGCCTCCAGAGTGGCTGTTGGATGCAGATGCGCCATATGTGGGCAGTCGTTGAAGGATTTGAGCAAAGTTATCCATCATCGCGTTCCTTTGTCTCTCGAGGGCCTCCTCGAGTAGTATTTTGATAGGATCTCCTGCTCCCTCGTCTTTCTTTTCTTCCGCCATGGGAGGTCATCGGGGTTTGCGAGGCTGATCTTGCAAGGGTTCAACTAGATCGAGCCCTAACTCCTTATACCCTGACCGCGTTGGGGACATGCAAAGAAAAACAAAGAAAGAGCAGACTCGCTCTGATACCACTGATCCGGATTTATGCAGGAACGCAACAAAATATAGAAATAACCATGAACATAGAGATGCGGTGGAAATAATGCTTCATTTCATTAATATCAAATAACAGAAATATGCTTACAGGCATAATGGAAATAAAATAGCTAGGGTGCTGGTAGCGAATCTCTGAGAAGAGATGTGATGGCTACAGACCTCTGAACTGTGTTACAATGAGGCTCGAGGGCCTATTTATTGTTGAGAAACAATATAGAATCTGAAACGTCCAAAAACCTAACCGTAGGAGATGAGGCGCCAAAACTGTGGGCGCCCGTTTGGGTAAATTGGTGGTTCAACTTCCCGGGGGCATAACTTTGGCACCCAATCTCCGTTTTACGCGCTCAATAGCTCGTTAGAAAGATCTATCCGAGGACTACAAATAGACGAATTTGATCAACAAATTCCCTGGCGCTTTCATACCCAAAAAACGTTGTTTAGGGCCTCAAAACGGCTCCGGAAGTTCGGGACCCGAAAAACTGCTAAAAATAGTAAGTTTTGTTGCAACTTGAAAATTGAAAGAACTGAAGATGGGGGTTCAAATGGAATAGGTGGGTGGCCACCAATATCCACCTGGATCATTAAGCCCCAAAAACGGCTCCGAGAGTGGAGGACCCGAAAACCTGCTAAAAATAGTAAGTTGTGCTGAATGTGAAAATCTGCAAGAATTGATGGTGCTGGTCCAAATGGAATAGGTGGGTGGCCACCGATATCCACCTGGATCATTCCTCCCTCCTTAGGAAGCAATGGTCCCCATTGCGTTGAGATCTTCCATGAGATGAGGCAAATTCTGTTGAACTGAGTATTAGATGTGTTGAAGATGTCATGGACCTGCGGGTGGACATGCTGGATGCGTTTAGTAAATTTGGTTTCTTTATCAGCCTCATACAGTACATGTTTGGATTATGTATGTGTAGTTGCAGGATGTATGGCAACATCAAGTGGTGGTGCATTGGGAGTCAGATCAATGGAGTGCTTATCCTGACAGTGTAGAGGAACCTCTATGAGTGAGGAGAAATTGTCATCGTATTCCTCCATGACTTTGTCCATCTGCTGCAGCCGTGAAAGGGAGCCACTGTTTTGGGAGTTGTAGCTGTATTCTTCTTTCTTTCCACTGTGAGTGAGGTCGTAGGAAAATGAATTTCCTGGTGCAGGGAAACAATCTGCTAATTTGTTTTTGCGGTAGTCAAGATGGCGGGGAGGCGGTACTACCTCCGGTATCCTGTACAAGTTATTTCCCAAAGTAATAATAACAGCACGAGGCCTAGACTCATACACAGCATGTCATTCTCAGTTTGACCATCGTATTGAGGATGATAAGATGAGCTATGAGCTAATTGAGTACCCAAACAAGAAAATAACTTCGTCCAAAAATTTCCAGTAAAAATGGGATCTTTGTCGCTCACAATAACCCTTGGGTTTCCATGTAGATTCTGAATTGTGTCCATAAATGTAGTAGCAACTGTACTTGCTTTAAATGGATGAGATAATGCACAAAAGTGTGCATACTTGGTAAGTCTATCAACTACCACCATGATGACATTCTTTCCTTCGGACTTAGGTAAACCCGTGATAAAATCCATTGAAATCTCCTCCCAACGTTGACTTGGAATGGATAAAGGTTGTAGAAGTCCCGAGGTCTTAATTGTCTCCACTTTATTCTGCTGGAAAACCAAACATTCCGCCACAAACTTTTGAATATCAGATTTAAGGCCATCCCAAAAAAATCTTTCTTCACCCTGTGGTAAGTTTTTAAAAATCCTGAGTGTCCTCCTAAAGGAGAAGTGTGCAATTCCATAAGAATCTTTTGTTTTAGTTGGGAATTCTTACAAAGATATAAGCGATCTTTGTACCATAAGGAATCATTTTTCCAACTAAATGTATCAGATGTACTAGGATCTTGCTGCAACTTTTGAATGAGTGTCCATACATCTTTGTCCTTCTTCCATTCATCTCTTGCTCTGGTTATCCAATCTGGTTGGATAATAGAAATGGCACAAAGCAATGCTTCCACCTCTTCATTCTTTCTTGAGAGTGCATCTGCAACAACATTAAGCTTTCCTTTTTTGTAGATTATTTCAAAGTCATAACCCAACATCTTTGTGACCCATTTTTGCTGCTCTTCTGAAGATAGTCTTTGTTCCAAAAAGTGTTTCAGACTATCATGATCATTTTTTACCTTGAAGTGTCTTCCCATTAGGTAAGTTCTCCATTTCTTTAGTGCATGCAGTATTGCTAACATTTCCTTCTCATAAATAGGTTTCTGTAAATACTTTCCTTTGATTGGACGACTTTCAAAAGCAATGGGTCTTCCTTACTACATTAAAACAACACCAATTCCATTTCCTGAGGTATCACATTCCACAATAAAGGTTTTTGTGAAGTCTGGCGTAGCTAAGACCGGTGCTAGGCACATTGCCTCTTTAAGATGTTCAAAGGCCTTAGTTGCTTCAGGAGTCCATGAAAATGCATCTTTCTTCAATAATGTTGTTAGAGGTGCTGCTATTCCTCCATAATTCTTAACAAACTTACGATAATAGCCTGTTAACCCGAGAAATCCTCGCAACTGCTTTATTGTCTTAGGGACTTTCCATTCCTTAATGGCTTTAATTTTGTTAGGGTCTACTTTAACACCCTCGTGGGATATAATAAGACCCAGATATTCCACCTCTTGTACTCCAAAGAAACATTTGGATGCTTTTGCATATAATTGTTTCTCTTGCAATAGTTTGAGCACCCTGTCAACATGCTCAACATGATCCTTCCACGACTTGCTATAGATTAGTATATCATCAAAAAATACTAGCACAAATTTTCTAAGGAAGGGTTTGAAAATGGAATTCATCAACCCTTGAAATGTAGAAGGTACATTGGTAAGGCCAAAAGGCATGACCAAAAATTCATAATGACCCTCATGAGTTCAAAATGCTGTTTTTGGAATATCTTCAGTCTTCATTCTAATTTGATGATATCCTGAACGAAGATCCAACTTGGTAAAATAAATTTCTCCATGTAATTCATCCAATAATTCATCAATCACAGGAATGGGAAATTTATCTTTAATGGTGAGCTTATTGAGCTCCCTATAATCCAGACACATTCGCCATGATCCATCCTTCTTGTGTACCAATACTACAGGAGCAGAGAAAGAACTTTGACTAGGTTGAATTATACCCGCCTCTAACATTTCTGCAATCATACATTCAATTTCGCTCTTTTTGAAGTAAGGATATCTATAAGGCCTGATGTTTGGAGGAACACTTCCTGGAATCAAATGAATAGCATGATCATGATCACGAATAGGTGGGAGTCCTTTGGGAGTTTCAAACACCTTGGAATGATTGTCCAAGACTTGTTGGAGATCTGCAGAAATAGATGATTTTGATGTCGGAACTTCTATAGAGCATAATTGTGCAATTACGCCTCGTTGTTCTTTCTTTAGAAGCTTTGTCATGACAATAGAGCTTATTATCCTTCCTGGCTTCCCTGCAATACCTCGTAATTCAACTTCCTTTCCTTCTGAAAAAAATTTCAAGAAAATTTCTTGAAAATTAAAAGCTACCGTCCCCAAAGATTGTAACCATTGTACTCCTAGTACAACATCAGCACTTCCCATAGGAATGGAAAGCATTGGACTAGTCAATACATATTCCCCCATGGTTAGCTTGATATTATGGCATTTTCCAGAGCAATTTATAGTTCCTCCATTTGCAACCATCACTTGACATTCTGGGGCTAGGTATAGGAAACAATTTAATTCCTTGGCTACCTTACAATGAATAAAATTATGGGTGCTACCTGAATCAATCAACACTATTACCTTTTTCTTCTTGATTTGTCCTTTTATCTTGAGAGTTTGAGGAGTGGTAATTCCTGCCAATGCATTACACAATATGGTCGGATTCATTTCTTCCTCTTCTGGGGCTGGTTCCTGGTGTATATCCTCTTCTTGTTCATTTTCTTCTTCCTCTTCACAATCTATGTAAAATAATTTCTTCTCAGCACACTTATGACCTTTAGTGTATTTGCTATCACAACCGTAGCAAAGCCCTTTTGCTCTTTTTTCTTCCAATTGTTGTGGTGTCAACCTTGTAGGTTGTGGAAATCTAGATGTAGCCACACTTCCTTCTTTATAGAATTGAGTAGTAGACTTCCTTGTTGCCATAATTTTACATTCAACTTTTCTTGCCAACCCGAATGCCTTCTCTAACTCTTCTTGTTCATTTTCTTCTTCCTCTTCACAATCTATGTAAAATAATTTCTTCTCAGCACACTTATGACCTTTAGTGTATTTGCTATCACAACTGTAGCAAAGCCCTTTTGCTCTTTTTTCTTCCAATTGTTGTGGTGTCAACCTCGTAGGTTGTGGAAATCTAGGCGTAGCAACACTTCCTTCTTTATAGAATTGAGTGGTAGGCTTCCTTGTCGCCATAATTTTACATTCAACTTTTCTTGCCAACCCGAATGCCTTCTCCAATGAATCAGGTTCCAAAACGCGAACTTCATGTTGGATGTTATCCTTTAAAGTGCCTATGAAGAGATCAATCCTGTGTTCCTCTGGAATATCAGTTACCCTTATATTCAATCTTTGGAAGTCCTCAATGTGCTCCCCCACTAAACCCTTTTGTTTGAGATTTATCAATTGGCTAAAGAAGGTGTTGCTCTTTGTATCCTCATAATGTGCTATCATTTCCTCCGTAAAATTGACCAAGTGACAATTTTTTTACGGGAGCAAAGCCATTGATACCATACAAATGTATTTTGTTCTAAATGTAAAGTTGCAATGCGTACCTTTTGTGTGTTTTGCACGTTATGGAGATCAAAATATTGCTCCATCTGTAGTATCAAAGTTACCAGATCCTTTCCATCAAACTTCTTCATATCCATTTTTGGAATATGGTGGTTCTTCCCGCCAACATTCGAGTTTATGAAATCATGATTAACATTTATTTTGTTCTCATCATGAGGTTCTTTTCCTATATTTCCGCCATTAGGAATCATTTCTGGTTTTAAGCTTGTCATCAAGCCTTCCATGTATGCTTTTAGATCATTCTTCATGTTTTCCATGTTGTCTTTCATGTCATCCATCTTAGCTTCCATTCCCACTTCCATGCCATCCATCTTAGCTTCCATACCATTCATCTTAGCTTCCATGCCTTTCTTCAAACCATCCACACCTTTCTTCAAAACTTCCATTTCATTTTTTGCTGCTCTTTGCGAGAGTGAAATTTGTTGCACTTGTTCTTGTAATTTTGATAGATCATGTTGCAATTCTTCATCTTCATGAGTGATGGTAGAGCCTTCTGAAGGCTTGATGGGTGTTGAATTCTTTTTAGGGGCCATTTTAGAATTCAATATTGATATCTATTCTACAAGATGCCCTTGAAATCAATTCAACTTGATTCTTCAAACAAGACTTATGCAATTCGGAAAAAAAATACACACCTTTTACTAGCTTTTAGGAGCTCGATATTGAAATTGAATTATCTCTGTATTTGAAAATCTTAGATATCTGAAATTCAGCCCTGTAGTAGATCTCTGAAGCTTCTTTCAAATGCCACAGGTCTGACCTGATTTGGATTCTCCAAGACAAATTTGTGTCCAATCTCCCACAATGACCTAATTCTGGACTGGTTCAGTAGAGCGAACTTGTACGACTTGCCACGTGTCATTGTTTTGTCCTTTGTCTCTGAAATTGATAGCTCAGAAACTTCAGTCTGTGTACTTGCGACCACTTTTTACGGCACTTCAATCCAATGCACAGAGAGATATTTATTGAAGTTTTCCCACGATCACCTCTTTGAGATGCAATTCAGGAGCCTGAAAAAGCACTACCTTCCACAGATCCTATTTCCAAAAATATTGCGAACCAAGCTCTGAAATTTTTTGACGAATTTCCTCAAGATTTCAGCTTCGTACCATATGAATTTCAGACTCTGAACCTTCGTACAAAAAAATTTATAGCGCAAATTCCACGATGACCTGTTTATGAGCCTGAAAAAATACCTAACTTCCACAGATGATATCTCCTCAAATATTGCGAACCAAGATCTGAAATTTTTAGAAAACCTTCCTCAAGATTTCAGCTTCGCACCCTTGAAATTTCAGCTTCTGAAGCTTCGTAGAAAAAAAGTTATAGCGAAAATGCCACGATGACCTGTTTGGAGCAGCGAAACCCTAGAATCCCAAAGCTCTGATACCAAATATTGTGTAACCAGCTCCAAAGAGAGAAGAAAAGAGATATTCACGCCTTAGAAATGAGCCACTTCGAGGGGGCAACCTCCAATACATTACATGAATGAACAATTCTTGGATGATACAATCTACAAAACCTCCTTTCTATATATAGGAGTCCATGGGGCCATAATGTAATCCTAGTGGGCCACAATGTAATCCTAGCCGACCTAACAATAATAATTTAAGGGCACAATAATAACAAAATGGGGGTTACAAGGGTACAATAATAACAATAAGGGGGTTACACTAACAAAATTAAGGGACTATACTAGTAATATAGGGACCTAACATTTTATGCGCTCCATAGCTCATTAGAAATATCGATGGACCAATGTTGCTCTCTGTTTTCCCAAAAAACGTCGTTTAGGGCCTCAAAACGGCTCCGGAAGTTCAGGACCCGAAAAACTGCTAAAAATAGTAAGTTTTGTTGCAACTTGAAAACTGAAAGAATTGATGGTGGGGGTTCAAATGGAATAGGTGGGTGGCCACCAATATCCACCTGGATCATTAAGGCCCCAAAACGGCTCCGGGAGTGGAGGACCCGAAAACCTGCTAAAAATAGTAAGTTGTGCTGAATGTGAAAAGCTACAATAATTGATGGTGCTGGTCCAAATGGAAGAGGTGGGTGGCCACCGATATCCACCTGGATCAGTGTTAGTAGGTATGTTGCTTCATTCTATTATGAGGTTGATGTAGACTATCTTTGAGATGAGTGATCATGGTGGCACAGTTCTGCAGGAGTTTATCAAATTCCTGTACTTTGGAATAACTGAGGATATAAGAAGTTGGTGAAGGTAGGAGTTGGCCATACACTCCCTCATATGGAGTCATCTTGGTGGATTCATGATAAATAGTATTATACCACCATTAAGCTAAAGGAAACCACTGTAACCATTGATGTTGCTTGCCTGAAGTGAAGCATTGCAAATAGGTCTCCAAACATTTGTTGAGTGCTTCTATTTCACCATCAGTTTGGGGATGATAACCTGTACTTAGTTGGAGTTGCGTTCCCTGTAGATTGAAATTTTCCTGCCTAAATTTGTTGGTGAAATTAGGGTCTCGATTAGACACAATGGAAATTGACATGCCATGTAGTTTTAAGATTTGGTCCATGCAAACTTGAGGCACCATTTTTGGGGTAAATGGGTGCGGTAGAGTGAAAAATTGAGCATATTTGGAAAGTCTGTCAACAACCACCATGATGAATGATTTGTTGCCTGACTTTGGGAGACCTGTAATGAAATCCATGGAAGAATCTATCCAGACAGAAGCAGGGAGTGACAAGGGTTGTAAGGTTCCTAGCAGCTTGATCATTTCCCCTTTGTTACGTTGACATATGTTACATTCAACTACAAAAGTAAGAATGTTGTTCTTTATGCTGGTCCAAAAGAAGAGTGGCATGCTTGTGCATAAGTTTTTTGAAAGATTGAATGCCTTGCAACCAGAGAGGAGTGAAACTCTTCCAAGATGAGGTTTTTAAGGGTGAAGGCCGGGGATAACACTACTCGATCCTTATAATGAAGAACCTCATACATTTAAGAAAAATCCTTTGAGGAGTTAGGATATACTCGTAAACTATTAATGAGCTGGGACAGAGAGGGGTGGGAGAACCATTCATGATAGGCCTCTTCAAACCAATCTAGTATGATTAAAGAGAGGGATAAAATGGCGCCCTCATCCTCAAATTGGCGCGATAAGGCATCAACCACTAGATTGTCATGTCCCTTCTTGTAAATTATCTCATAATCATATCCCAAAATTTTTGCGAGCCATTTATTTTGCTATGGTGATGATAGACGCTACTCGAGGAAATATTTTAGGTTATGATGTTTTGGAAATGAAACCCCAATAAGTATGGTCTCCAATTGTCTACTGCATGTAAGATGACCATCATTTCTTTCTCATATGTGGATTGATCCAGATGCTTACCATTGAGTTTTTGACTTGTGAAAACCAATGGTATACCTTATACCTTCTTGGATTAATACTGCGACAATGCCTGTACTTGAAGCATCACATTCAATTGAAAAAGGTTTTGTAAAGTATGGTAGTGCCAATAATAGAGTGGAGCACATGTCGTGTTTGAGAGCCAAGAATTCCTGCTGAGCAGCGTCAGTCCAAAGAAATGAATTTTTCTTGAGAAGATTAGTGAGGGGTCGGGAAATGCATCCATAATTGTAGGTAAATTTGCGATAGTATCTTGTGAGACCCAACAATCCCCTCAAACTATTCAAGGTTTTTGGTCGGGGCCAATATTTCATTACATGAATTTCTTTTAGATCAAACCTCACTCCTTCATGACCCACAATGTGTCCCAAATACTCTACTTCTTCCATGCCAAAGGAACAATTGGATAATTTGAAAAATAGTTTATGATCTTGGAGTAGTTTAAATACTTGGTCAACATGTTGAAGGTGAGTGTTCCATGTTATGATATATATGATAATGTCATAAAAAAAGACAAGGACAAATTTTCTGAGATATGGTTTCAGAAGGTGGTTCATGAGGCTCTGAAAAGTGGATGGGGCATTACAGAGACCAAATGGAATGACCAGTAATTCATAATGGCATTCATGAGTTTGGAATGTTGTCTTGGGAATGTCAACTTCCTTCATCTATATTTGGTGATAACCTGAGCAGAGGTGCAACTTGGTAAAAATTTGGCACCATGTAGTTCATCAAGCATATCATCAACTACTAGGATAGGAAATTTGTCTTTGATAGTGAGCTTGTTAAGGGCCCTAAATTATGGATACATTTTCCATTCGCCATATTTTTTTACAACCATGAACAATGGGGATGAATAAGGGTTGGTACTGGGACGAATAACATTGGATTTTAGGGTTGGTGCTAGGACAAATAACATTAGATTAAAGACAGTGGGTGGCGATCTAATAATTTTTGCATATCAGGATGAATGTGAGGAGGAGTGGATTGAATGACATGGATGGCATTAAATTGTGCTACTATCCCATGATGGCCATTTGTTATAAGCTTCTCCATTTGATGCAAGCTGATGATAATAAGAGCACTTGCCTGGAGTCCCCATAGTGTATGAGTGTGTTCATTCTGCTTAAATCTCATATATAACTCCAGGAAATCCATTGTGATAGGGCCCAGTGTGTGGAGCCATTCAACACTAAGGACAATGTCAGAACCACCCAATTCAATGGCAAACATGTGGGTTTTGAGGTGATAATCCCCCATTTGAAGCTTAATATTTTCACAGTGTACTTCACATTTCATGGCCCCCCATTAGTGAGAATGACTTGAAGAGTATATACTTCCCTGAAAAAATAATGAATGAATTTTTATACTCTCCTATGGACAAAGTTATGTGTGTTTCCACTATGAATCAACACCACTATTGGCCAATGTTTAATAAAACCTCAAATTTTGAGAATCCAGGGAGAATAAATTCCTGCTAGGGAATAGAGTGAGATAAGTGACTCCTCTGGAAATGTCTGGGGTTGTTAGGGGTTCACCTTCTTCCTCCTCGGGCACTTCAGTGGATGGAGCTTCATCGGTGGAGCTGTTTTCAATAATGTTGATTTGAAAGAATTTTTGTTCCTTGCATTTATGTCCTAGGGAGTATTTTTCATCACAGTAATATCAGAATCCTTATTTCCTTCTTTTGGCCATTTTTGTCGAGAACACCTTTTGAATATTAAGTGTTTGGGTGGGGCCCGTAGGCGGGGTGGGACATGCCCGTGCGACGAAATTTGGATGATTGAATTGGGCATTTAAAGCAAATGATATCTCAGAGGCCTTGCTGCATGCTTCTAACTAAGTAGCTAGGTGATTCATTCATACACGGGCTTAGATGGCTTCCTTTAGGTCACTGATGAAACATTCCAAGTAAAATGAATCTCCTAGTCCCTCAGTTCGGATAGTCAATTGTTCAAAAGCTGAAATGTAGTCCCTTACTCTACCCGTTTGCCTGAGCTTGTTGAGATGAACCAGAAAGTGATATTCTTGTTCAAAGCGATCATAAATGGCTTTTGAGAACATGTTCCAAGTTGGCCTCCCTGGATAGAATTTATGTTTCCACTTCCAAAACTACCATCACTCTTGTTCCAAGTAAAGAGCTCCCACATGTAGTTTAGTGTCATCATCCTCAATATTATTAGGGTGGAAATATTGTTCCATTTGTGCCACCCATACTGCAAGGTTAGAGACATAATTTTTGTACATGTCCAGCTTGGGTGTTTGGTGGGTCAAATATTGGTGACCTCCATGGAAATGAATGCGATGGCTGGATTCTCCTTCTACGTGTGCATCAATATTGTGTTCTTCCCTCATGGGTTCGCGAGACATCCTCAGATATTCCAATACTTCTTTGATTTTGTTGTTAACGGATGCTTGACAGTCATTGAATTTTTTCTTGAGGGCTTTGAATTTCTCCGTAGCCATAACTTGAGACCTGGTACTGTACATACACTAGCTCTAGTTAAATTTTAATCTTACTTAAGAGTAGTATGGTTGGAAAGAGGGCAAGCTCAGGAGTCTAGTGATGTGGGTCACTTGAAGTCGCGTTAGGGAAAAAATGGGACCGCATGAAAATTAGGGGCTTACAGGTGAATGGTACCATTGTGACTCAGCTTGTCATCCTCATTCTTATGGGCTAGGTCTCTTACAAGCATCTTGTGATGGCCCTATACTTTTTTTTTTTACTCTAAAAGGAGTTTTATTCCTAGTAGATCAATACTGCGATGGATGAAATTGAAAATTCTTGATACTGCCAAATATCCTACGAAAATCGGGGTTGGACTATAGTATCAGAAACCCCAAGGTATTGGCACTGCAAAATGTGTTGTGATAATATGATTTGGACTATGGCGACCAAAACCCTTACTACACAAATATTCTGATATGCGCTGTGAAAACCCCAAGCACTAAATCTGATCTGTACGATGAAGAAAGAACTGCAACTACAGGATATGATCTGTAAAATGGTGGTTGAACCCCAACTATTGGATCTGATCTGGATGAAAAGGTAGGGGGCGATCTTGAGATAATTGAGGTAACTATGGTCACAAAGGAATTTCAGGTGCTATAGATTGTGATATACGCAAGCGTCCAACAGTCACTACTTGGCCCAATATTTCAGAGCACTAACTAAGGAGGATCGACTGTACCCTTAGCCGTACTACCCGAATATCTATGTGCGAGTAATATCCCAGAGTGTTATTCTTAGTGTGCTGTAGCAGAAACATGATCAAAAAATTATCTAAGGTTAGGTTTCAGGTTACCATAGGGGGGCTTCTAATATACAAAAGGGTACGTGGAAGTGCAGTCCATGTGCGGTTCTGTCTAATGCGCTAATACTCGAAGGGCTACCCATAGGGGTTACAAGGGATTACAACAAGCATGGACACCTCTTGTAGTTCTAGCATGAATGCCTCCCAAAATTTGTAGGTTTATGCACTCAATGACAGATCCTGTAGTTTAAATACATCATAACATGTATCTAGCCTAAAAAAAATTCTTCCAAAATTGGAGGTACAACAGGCCCTGGAAAGTGATCTGATACCACTTGTTATGGAATTGTCTTGCGAGAATAACATAATGCTAGAAATACAAAACAATATTTCCAAAAACAAATAAATATCACATGAATTGAGACAAGTTGCGAAGATATTTTATTATTTAGAAGCAGAATAAAATGTTCAATTGCCTCTTCGAGGGGGTAACCTCCAATAGAGTAGAAATGAATTACAATAAAACTCGATGATTCTTCCATTTCTATCTAAGGCTATTTATAGCTTTATGACATCCAAAACCCTAACTATGAGTGGTCCCTTGCATAATACAGGTTAACCACTTTATTTCTTAACTATGTCTCGTTTATAACTAATTGTGGTCCCTTTTCTATAATGTGGGTCAACCAATTACAATGATTATTAATGCAGATAACCACTTATGGGATTTATTGACTCAACTAACTAAATATGATTCTGAATAGGCCCCTTGGCTTATTACATAAATAAAGGGGTTAGGTTAGACCCTAACTGATGCAGGGGCATTAGACACTAGCAATCAATGTAGGAAGTTTTGTCCACATGTTGTGGCTAGGAGGGTTCAAAACATTTGAATTGTAACAGCTAGGTGTCAATACCTCAGCTGACTGTATCATTTAGATTAGTTAGATTTGTAGAAGTCGAATAGTTCAGTTTGATCCATCTGTCACATTTAAGTTAGTTGAATAATTGTAATTAGGCTTTTGGTTTTCTAAACCGGTCCTCGCAGAGGAACCGAAGAGTCACACTATAATGTATATAAATGTAATCCCTCAGATGTGTATAGCAGAGCAGAGAGGAAGAGTAGAGGATATTTCTGCAATAAAAACTCTGTGTGTTGACGATTGCTTCCAGTTAAACGAATTTCAGTTCTGTTGATTATCTAACTGTCTTGAGTCGTTATTTGTGAGGAAATTCGTTTGATTGTGAGGTGATTGGACACTGTCTTGTATATAACTGTTGAATTGAGTCATTGTGCAGTCATTATATCTCTGTGATCGTTGTTCCCCTGAATTGTTGGAATAATTGAAACCTCAACTGCGGACGAAGCGTGGGTGTAAAGCGTGGTCGTTGAACTCTGGTTAACGATAGCAGAATTCCCGTTTAATAAAGATAATTTACGTTTGTTCATTGATTAATTGGAATTTCCTAACCGGGGTCAGAACCTGAGTTAACAAATGGAGAGTATACGAAAGGAGAGCGCAACCCAGATGTACACCCGTGGTCAAACACTGTACCAAACCCGCGAGTGGATTTACGAAGGCGGATTGCCCATATCACACCGCTTTTGGTGAATAAGTGGTATTTCCTGGTTGGGGAGCGATTCCATAGAGTGTTTGATGCATGGCAAAGTGGACCCCCGGAAAACCACCGTTTAAACCGCGCCATCGCACGTTATCGTTCGTACCAGGATGCCGAGAGATATTGCCGAGAACTGTTGATCTGAGAAAAGGCCATCGGACGGTGGTCACTTGCTGTAGATGCGCGAACGATAAACGAGGTGTGCGAACGATAAACGAGGTACGATGCATGCATTTGATTGGTCTATTGATTGTAGAGGTGGGGCCAGAGCCAAGGGTTTATTATAAGCCGGATGGTTAAAAAGGCGTGGAGTATTAATACAAAGTTTTGAAAGTTTAAACATTGGTTATAAGGTATGGTGCACATAGGTAATTTGAATTCCCGTGATTGAATGTGTATAAGTGCGAAGGATTATAACCTTAGTCCTAAGGTTCGGAGATAAATATATATACCGGGAAATATAAATTGCCAAAGTTGTGAATAGATTTATTTGTCAATTTCTTTGAAATTGATAAATAAATTAAGAAGAGAAATAAGACCACGTGGAGCAAAGAACGAGGTTTGAGAAGGGAAAAGCTGACAGAGCCACGACCACAGTTGACCATCTCTCCTTAGGGGTTCGATTTCAGTTTTTTTGGCGTCATTTGTGGTATCAGAGCTGTTGTTTGAAGTTGTTTTTGCTGACATGGAAATCTGAATTGGTAGAGGTGCTGGCAGAAGGAGACCTGTTGCCAACGTAGAGGTGTTGGAGATTTTACAGAGGGTCGAGGCCAGAGTGGATGCCATGGAGCGAAGACAGACCAGAGATCCTTAAGACATCAGCGAACCTGAAACAGAAGAAGCTGAAGAAAATGTTGAGATTCCTCCTGACATGAGGCTCCTTAGAACTATTCTGGGGTCTGCAGTTAAGCCCAGAATTGAAGTGTTGAGTTATGCAGGGGGACTGAATCCAGAAGAGCTAGTAGACTGGATTAATGAAATGAACAAGTGCTTCGACTATGAAGAGATAAGTGAGGATAAAAAGGTCAATTTTGTGGTGATAAAGCTGAAAGGACATGCTGCACTTTGGTGGGACGGAGTGCAGGCAGAAAAAGGAGAGTTGGCAAGCAACCTATCAAGAGCTGGACCAGAATGATGGCTAAATTAAAAGGTAAATTCTTGCCTAGTGATTACCAGCTGACATTGTATAAGAAAATGCAGAACCTGAGACAGGTTATTGGTAGTATTCGAGCACAGAGGAATTCTACAGAGTAAGCATAAGAGCTGGGCAATTCCAAGACACACCAGAGAAGACTGCCAGATATGTGAATGGTCTCAAGCTGGAGATCCAAGATGAGATTGGTCTCCTGTCTCCTAAGATAGTGGAAGAGGTCTATCAGATGGCCTTGAAAGCAGAGGAGAAACTCCTGAGGAAACAGTCTGCCAAGAAGAGAGGTACTTTCCGTGGAAAGGGAAGTCAGGGTGGTAAAGGAAAGCCTGCTACACCCAGGGATGGAGCTAACAGTAGCTCACCTCAGAATACATCTACAGAGGGTGATGCAAGGGGCAGAAGGGGTTCTTACAGAGGAAAAGGAAGAGGAGGTAGAGACAGAGGCAGAGGTAGAGAGTTGAGCTGTTATAGATGTCAGCCAGTGGGACATAAGCACTATGAGTGTCCAGAGAATGTGGGTGCTGGTCCAAGAAATGCTGTTGTTGCCCAGGCTGGAGAAGAGGCAGAAATTGAAGAAGAATTTCTTCCAGAGAGGGGAGAATCCTTAGTGGTAAATAAGGTCCTGTTAAAGAAAGCCAAAGAGGTCACTGAGCCTCCACAAAGGAAGACTTTTTTTAGGAGCATATGCAAAGTTCAAGGGAAATGCTGCCAGCTAGTCATTGATAGTGGTAGCACAGACAATCTGGTTTCCACTGAGGTAATAGAAAAGTTGAAGTTGAAGAAAAGGGAGCATCCAACTCCTTACAGGGTGTCCTGGCTGCACAAGGGGCACCAGCTAGTTGTAAAATAGCAGTGTGAGATAGAGCTGCAAATGGGCAAATACAAAGATAAGGTCCTGTGTGATGTAATGCCCATGGATGTGTGTCATATACTACTGGGTAGACCTTGGCAGTTTGATAGAGCAGCAGTGCATGATGCCAAGAAGAACACTTACAAGTTCTTCAAAGATGGGGTACACCATACATTGATACCCATGGAAGAAGGAGAGCCATCCAGCCGAGTGATTGATCCAAATACTTTGTTGCTGAGCGGGAAGGAATATATGCAGCAGATAGAAGAAGAAGAGGCAAGCTTTGCTTTAGTTTGCAAGCCTAAAGTAGTTCTTACTTCTACAAAAGTTTCTGATTTTCCAGTAGAAATCCAAGAGATGTTAGACAATTACTGTGACATTGCTGTGGATGATTTACCTGATGAGCTGCCACCTGTGAGAAGGATCAGCCATCAGATGGATTTTATCCCTGGTTCAAATCTGCCAAATAAGGCAGCCTACAGAATGACTCTCAAAGAAAATGAGGAAATCAGGAGACAAGTACAGGAGTTGGTGGACAAGGGGCTGATCAGAGAAAGTTTGAGTCCATGTGCAGTACCAGCAGTATTGAGCCCAAAGAAAGATGGAGGCTGGAGGATGTGTACTCATTCCAGAGCAATTAATAAGATCACAATCAGGTACAAATTCCCTTTGCCCACAATTGAGGATTTGATGGACTGTTTGAGTGGTGCTAAATATTTCTCAAAGATAGATTTAAAAAGTGGATACCATTAGATTAGAATAAGAGAGGGTGATGAGTAGAAAAATGCCTTTAAAACAAATGAAGGACTGTATGAATGGATGGTAATGCCTTTTGGGTTGTCAAATGCACCTAGTACTTTCATGAGACTTATGAATGAGGTATTGAAAGAATTCATTGGTAAATTTGTGATAGTATATTTGGATGATATATTAGTTTTCAGCAGAACTAAAGAAGAACATTTAAGGCATCTTAATCATGTCTTGAAGAAGCTGCACCAAGAGAAACTGCTGATAAATTTAAAGAAATGCTCATTCATGAAAGAAGAGTTGGTGTATTTGGTTTTGTTGTTTTTGCAGAAGGATTGAAGATGGACCCAGAAAAGGTTAAGGCAATTGTGGAGTGGCCTTCACCCAAGAATGTTTTTGAGGTAAGAAGTTTCCATGGACTTGCTAGTTTTTACAGAAAGTTTATAAGAAACTTCAGTAAGATCAATGCACCCATAATTGAGACAATAAAGAAGAGAAAACAACCATTTAAGTGGACTGCTGAAGTAGAAAGAAACTTTAAAGTGTTGAAGCAGAAGATAACTGAGAAGCCTGCTTTGATTTTGCCTGATTTTACTAAACCATTTCAAGTAAAACAGATGCCATGGAGAGCTACTGAGCGTGCTGAGTCGTACAGATAGGTCAGGTATGGCTGGAGAGAATCAATGACACGAAGAAAGTATTCCTCGGCGAGAAGGAATCTATGCAATTGTTCAGTAATCAGAAGTGGAGACATTATTTGATACCTGGTGGAAATGGTGGAATTTGTATTATATTCTGACAATCATGCTTTGCAGTATATTGTACAGTAGCCCAAGTTGAAACATAAGCATGCTAAATGGGTTGAGTATCTCCAAAGTTTTATTTTTGTTTTGAAACATATAGGTGGCCAAGCCAATAAAGTAGTTGATGCTTTGAGTAGGAGGCACATGCTTGTTCAAGAAACAAATTTTGAAATTGTAGGATTTGATTTTATGAAAGAATTGTATAAAACAAATCCAGATTTTAAAGAAGAATTTGAGGCATGCAGTAACCCTGTTTTGACAGATAGAAGCCAGTGGCTGGATTATTTCCTGCAGGAGGACTTGTTATTCAGAAGAAGCCAACTGTGTGTACCAAAATGTTCCATGAGAGAAAATTTGATCAAAGAGAAGCATAGTGGTGGACTTGCTGGAAACTTTGGTACTGATAACACTTATGAGAAGCTGAGTCACTTCTATTGTTGGCCCAAGATGAGAGAAAAAGTGGACAAGTTTGTGAAGAATTGTAAAATCTGTCAATATGCCAAAGGAAGGAGCTAGAATGCAGGATTGTACACTCCCTTGCCTATTCCAGACAGGCCTTGGGACATGGTGAGTATGGATTTTGTTCTAGGATTGTCCAAGACTTAGAGAGGGAATGATGCAGTCTTTGTTGTAGTGGACAGATTCTCCAAGATGGCACATTTTATTCCATGCTATAAAACTAGTGATGCCACCCATGTTGCGAACTTGTTTTTCAAAGAAGTTGTTAGATTGCATGGGTTGCCGAAGAGTATTGTTTCAGATAGAGACACCAGATTTGTGGGTCACTTTTGGAGGAAATGGAAGAAACTTGGTACAAACCAGTTTGGTACTGCCTATCATCCTCGACCGATGGACAACCGAGGTAGTGAATAGAGTTCTGGGGGGCACCGAGAGAAGTTCAAGAGTGAGCATCCTGGGCGGGGTTGGATCATATTTTTCCCCAGGCATAATATGCATATAATGGCTCACCAAACAGGAGCACAGGGTAGAGTCCATTTCATATTGTTTATGGAATGCACCCCAGAGGAATCTCAGAGTTAAGGAATCTAGGAAAGGCAGAGCTGAGAAGTGCAGATGGTGAGGAATTTGCCTCAGAGATCCAGGCCATACATGAAAAAGTGAAACAACAATTACAAGGCAGCAGCATCAGATATAAAAACAGAGCAGACTTGAGCAGAAAAGAAGTTCATTTTGAAGTAGGAGATCAGGTTTTGGCACACCTGAGAAAGGAGAGATTCCCAAAGAAGCAGTACAACAAATTGAAGTTCAAAAATATTGGGCCATGCAAGATACTTAGGAAGTTTTCTGAAAATGCTTATGAGATTGAATTGCCACCTGATGTTGGAATATCTCCCATTTTTAATGTTGCAGACTTGTACAAGTATGAAGATGATGGTGCAGAAGGAAGAGCAGCAGACAAGGAGCAGATTGAGTGGAAAGAACAACTACCTCCATCACAACCATTGCAACCAGAGAAGATATTGGGTAAGAGACCATTCAGAAGGACCAGAGGATAACAGTACTTTCAGTACTTGATCAAATGGAAGGATAAACCAGAGGAAGATGCCACTTGGATGACTGAAGGAATATTGCAGAAGATAGGCAGATCAGTGGAAGAGCTCATGGACAGGAGCCCATGAAGAAAATTTCGGAGTCCGATGTAGTAAGAGCCAGACACTAGCCAGCAATGTAGGAAGTTTTTTCCACATGTTGTGGCTAGGAGGGTTCAAAACATTTGAATTGTAACAGCTAGGTGTCAATACCTCAGCTGACTGTATCATTTAGATTAGTTAGATTTGTAGAAGTCGAATAATTCAGTTCGATCCATCTGTCACATTTAAGTTAGTTGAATAATTGTAATTAGGCTTTTGGTTTTCTAAACCGGTCCTCGCAGAGGAACCGAAGAGTCACACTATAATGTATATAAATGTAATCCCTCAGATGTGTATAGCAGAGCAGAGAGGAAGAGTAGAGGAGATTTCTACAATAAAAACTCTGTGTGCTGAAGATTGCTTCCAGTTAAATGAATTTCAGTTCTGTTGATTATCTAACTGTCTTGAGTCGTTATTTGTGAGGAAATTCATTTGATTGTGAGGTGATTGGACACTGTCTTGTATATAACTATTGAATTGAGTCATTGTGCAGTCGTTGTATCTCTGTGTTCGTTGTTCCCCTGAATTTTAATTGAAACCTCAACCGCGGACGAAGCGTGGTCATTGAACTCTGGTTAACGATAGCATAATTCCCGTTTAATAAAGAGAATTTACGTTTGTTCGTTGATTAATTGGAATTTCCTAACCGGGGTCAGAACCTGAGTTAACAAACGGAGAGTATACGAAAGGAGAGCGCAACCTAGACGTACACCCGTGGTCAAACACTGTACCAAACCCGCGAGTGGATTTATGAAGGCGGATTGCCCATATCGCACCGCTTTTGGTGAATAAGTGGTATTTCCTGGTTGGGGAGCGATTCCATAGAGTGTTCTACGCGTGGAAAAGTGGACCCCCGGAAAACCACTGTTTAAACCGCGCCATCACATGTTATCATTCGTACCAGGATGTCGAGCGATATTTCCGAGAACCGTTGATCTGGGAAAGGGCCATCGGATGATGGTCGCTTGCTGTAGATGCGCGAACGATAAACGAGGTGCACGAACGGTAAACGAGGTACGGTGCATGCATTTGATTGGTCTATTGATTGTAGAGGTGGGGCCAGAGCCAAGGGTTTATTATAAGCTGGATGGCTAAAAAGGCGTGGAGTATTAATACAAAGTTTCGAAAGTTTAAACATTGGTTATAAGGTATGGCGCACATAGGTAATTTGAATTCCCGCGATTGAATGCGTATAAGTGTGAAGGATTATAACCTTAGTCCTAAGGTTTGGAGATAAATATATATACCGGGAAATATAAATTGCCAAAGTTGTGAATAGATTTATTTGTCAATTTCTTTGAAATTGATAAATAAATTAAGAAGAGAAATAAGACCACGTGGAGCAAAGAACGAGGTTTGAGAAGGGAAAAGCTGATAGAGCCACGATCACAGTTGACCATCTCTCCTTAGGGGTCCGATTTCAGTTTTGTTGGTGTCACTAACAGAAGACTTGAAGAGAGCGACAATCATATTCCAAATCCCCACACAAAAGACGTTTTAAAGATAGAAGTTTTGCATAATTGTTTTATCCCTTGCCTAGCCCGATTTCTAACTTCAGATAATGTTGATCATTGATGAAAATAATGATACCAACCCCAAAAATTCCATCCTTATTTGAATATCCATCAAAATAAGACCAGGGAATTTTTCGGTTAATCTCTTATTCAAAGATGATTTGAGGTACACGGATGTATTCCTTTGAAGGAAAAAGAGAAAAACATGCTCCAATTTCAGCTGCAATGATACTTGGAGCTGATGAAGAATCCCTAAACGTGGCTTTTTTCTTGGTCATCCAAACTCGACCCCAACAAATGAGGGGAGGAATGTTTCTAAGAACCTTATCACTTGATGAATCCAACCATGTCTTCCATGCCTCAATGAAACTGTTGCCTCTCCAAACCATATTGCATCTAAGGAGCTATTTGGTTTTAGCCCAAATATTCAAAGAGAAAGGGAAACATAGGAACATATATGAGAAAAGCTCCTTTGCATTTTTGCACAATATGCACCAATTAGGACCTTCTTTGTATCTCTTTTGTAGTTTGTCCCAAGTTGGCACTTTGTTTTTAATTAAGCACCACAGGAACAATCTTGTCTTCGCTAGACATGTAAGCTTCCATATTGGCTTCCACCACCACTCTGGGTTTACCCTTAATTTGTCAGAAATTTTTTGATTGTACCCAAACTTTGGGGTATATACCCCAGAAGGGGAGTGTACCCATCTTAAGGTGTCCTCCCAATGTATGATTCTAACATGAGACCTTTTGAGAGAAATAATAAAATTTATCCATATTAGTAAGTTATCCATGAAGATATAGTTGGGTCACAGTCTTCCATCCTTGTGATAGAAGGTAGTATGATACTCATCCACTATCTGATTGAGAAATTTTTTTCCTATTCGTTAAGGATAACCACAAGTTTTGGAGGAAGCCTAAATTTTTAGGGAAACCAACCCATGGATCCAAACAAATTTTGAAATTTTCCCCATTACCCACCTTCCAAGAAAGGACACATTCACCAACATTGAAAGAATCAATGAAAACTTTCCAAATGAATGAATAATTCAATGTGCTTTTATCTGACCTTCTAATCCATTCATCAAGAGAGGGGGGAATTTATTTCCTAAAAACCACTAATGTCCATAGACAAAGAAGCGTTCAATTGACCTTTGTTGAAAGAGATTTCACAAAAACAGGAAGATCCTTAAGGCCCAAACCTCCCCATGACTTAGGCAACACAATATTTTCCCAAGTCACCCATGTAAGAACAACTTCATCTTTAGACCTAGCCCACAAGAACCTCCCACAAATTTTCCTTATAGATGCTAAAATTCCTTTTAGAACCCATGTAAGAGCCATCTAATATACATGCACGACTTCAAGGATTGATTTGATAAATATTAACCTTCCAATTCTTGAGAGCCATTTGAAACTCCAATGCTTAAGAATTTTCTCCACTTTGGCCAATAACCACATCCAGTCAAGTTCCTTATATGAGTTGGGTTTTAAATGGAAGCCAAAATATTTGAGGTTGTCCTAGATTGATTTTAACTACATAAGGTAAGTAAGTTTGCACCCTCGTCACCTCTATTAGTGTCAGAATATGCATTCTGCCATCAGTGATCAATATCTTTCCTTCATTTTTCATTTTAGGTGTCTCATTCCGAAATTTTTATATCATTCCATTAGGTCATGCTAAAAATTGTTTCACTAATGGTAGCCTCCCTCAACAAAAAATCACTCTCCCTCACAGAACTACATTTTCTGACTCACTTCCATGTCTTCTTGAGCATAGTAACACCTATGACAATCTCATTTCACCATGTCTTGTCTCAGTTAAAATTCAAACATGGAAATCAGGTTTCAAAGTCTCATTAGGTCATTAGGGTCTTGTCTTTCAGGGTCCAAAAATGCATTATTCCACCTCAATAAAGTCAGAAAACAGAAGCGAGTGACTCAATGACATTCTATTTTCATCTACAAAAGATCATCACTATATAAAGATCATATTTTCTAAGTTCTAATTTTGATTTCACATGATTTTCATATCAAAATGTCATTTTGATATGAAATAAAAAATGTAATTTATTTTTTATTTCAAATGTAATTTTATGTTTTTCATATGCAATAATTCATTCCCTAGCTGCTAACTCAAGCATTCATTCCAAACTAAAAGAAATAAAAGCCAAACTCCATCAACTAATCAACCTGCAAAACAAAAAGTCAAATGTCAAAGAGTATCAGTTTGAAAGTTTGAAAAATGAAAAGTGAACATAAGGAAAGTGAGTTTTTTAAGTTATAAATTAAATCCTCTAGAGTATAAAAGCCCTCAACACTTCAAGACAAAGCCCATTTGTCTCATGCAGACTCAACAAACTTCAAAAAAGGAGAAATTTTGAATTTCAAAGTGTAATTGTGCAAATTGGAGCTGGTTCCTGCACGTTTAGCAGGGACACTGCACGTTTGGTCGAAATATTCAGTGCAATTTTCAACTAGCACTGTGCATTCAGGAGGGACGCTACACGTTCACTGAGGAAATGCCAAAAAGAACTCTATTAGCCTGCCACTCTACCAATTTATACTCAATCTTTGCAAATTAGTTCTTCAAAGCTTCATTTATCAGTAAGTAACCCAACCACCCTCTCTTTGATGTATTGTTGTGCTTCAATTTAATCTAAAACCTACTTCTAAAAGTAAGAAAACCCTAGTACTTATTGAGACCTAATTCACACCCTAAACCTAATCCCTAATTGTTATACACTTCCGCTCACATTCCTAAAAGCATTCTCCCTTTTCCCTAAACAATTTCATCATTAATAGCCCTAAGTCCTAGGGTTTTTAGTTACCTAGGCTCCCTTCACATTCCCATTTCCTTCATTTCCCAACACTTTCCTTCACCTCATATTACTCCATTTCATTCCATCATCCCTAGGGTGTTTGACACCAATCATGGCTGAGGAGGAGAACAAAAGTTCTAGTGAGGAAGAGAGACATAAGAGAAATCCATATAAGAAGGGAGGGAAAGTCATCATACATGAACCAACAACTACCAGAGAGATTATGGAATCTCCTCTCACTGGTGTCATGATTTAAGCATGTAGGCTGTTTCGAATTTTCTGAAAAAGTGCAAAGAATCTAGTACCACCCTATGTTGACAAGATTGTTCATCTCTAACCTTCATGACAAACAGGTCACCCTTGCTAGGATCAATTTCAATATGTCCACTGACATTATTGCAGCTGCTACTGGGATCCAAAATGTAGGGGAAATATGGTTTAAACAAGAAAATCTCAATCATTATTATTATGAGCCATATCTTAAACCAAGGTACAAGAATGAGAAAAATATGATTTTTCCTTTCTCCAACCTCCTTGACAGATATGTCCCCATGATTAAAATCATCATGAAATACTTCACCTGTGAGGGAAGGTTTTCTAGAATATATTCCTATCATATCCAACTCCTCATGCACTTCACTAGGGTTAGAATGCTTCACATACCCTCTTATCTCTTCCGGAGTATTGATAAGATGGCATTTATTGCCCAAAAGAGAGATTATGATCATCAAAGGTAGAGTCTTTTTCACCACTCCCTCATCAAAATGATAGTCATGCATCAACTTGATTAGTTAAACATTCCATGGGACACCTTCATATATAATGATATTTTCACTGCCCCACCTAGTCAGCATGGCTAGAATGCACCTTCATCATCTCATCCTCCCTCATCTATCCCTCCATCTCAGCCTACTGTTCAAACATCATTACCAGATCAACTCCCTTCACCTCATTCATCTTCATTTCACATTGAGCCTTCTTCTTCACCTTTTTACAACCCTTCATCATCATCACATAATGATTCTGAGTCATCAAGCAGTGATGAGGACATTGAGGAAAAATGGGCTAGTTTGGCTGAGGTTGAGCCATTGCCCAAAACTTACTAGAGAGGCTATAGGCATGTGTTTGCTTCACTTGGAGTGAAATGGGCCATGCATTCTTCATCAACATAACAGTTAGAAAAAGGTAAGGAAAAGGTGATAGAGTCATCCTTTCATGATGAGGAGGATAATCATGAGACAGAGCAAGAATTTCAATTGATTGACCTAGGTGAGGAAGATGAAGAAAAAATCAACAATGCAGTGATTAAAGGTAAAGAGTCTAATATTAGTGAGCTCCAAGCTAATCTTGAGAGAGCTAAATATGTGATTCATTTCCTTGAGCATGAAAATCAACAGCTGAAGACCAAACATGTCATCAATGAGGTGAAGTGCATCAAAGCACAGAAAGAGGCAGTTAAGCCTAAAGCCTTGCTTGAAGAAACATTAGAAAAGGTTGTTGAACTTGATGATGATGAGGATTAGCCTCTAAGGCAAATACCTAGGACTAGAGGACTGAAAAGAGCTCTAGCCCTAGAGAGACAAAGGGAAGCTGGCCTAGCCGACCAACTTACACTAAATGAACAGCTTGCCCTAGACATCAACAAGAACAGGGAACCATGGCTTGATAGAGCCAATATACATTTGGAGAAGTTCCTAGAGAAGGAAAACAAGGACAATGACTTGTTGAGGACAAGGGTCAAACTTCATGCCCGGAAAGAGATAATTGCATTGGCCAAGCTCAAAAGAGCCAATGCTAAAATTGAAGATTTGACCAAGCAAGAAGAGAAAGAGAAGTTAGACATAATTTCTGAGGTGTCACTCCATGCCTTAAGTACTTGATTAGAAATTACCCCAACAATTTTGCCAAAATTTTGGCAAACATAACATTTTGTACATTTCTGTGTTTTTAAGGATATTTTTCACATAGAAAATTTGCTAAATGCATAGCGCCTTGGACGCTACGCTTTTTTTTGGAGAATATAATGGAAAAATGGCCACCACCAGAAGATTTTTAATGATGAGTACATCTACCCTGTGAAGTTTCAAATTTTTTGGAGGAGAACTGATCCATCAAAAAGTCAAAAAACTATCAAAAATTCATGTTTTTGCCTGGTCGTTGCACCTTTAATAGTCTTGGGAGAAGTGTTTTTTGACAGGGAAAATGGACATCATTTTGAAAACTGGAGGTAGTTCTGGAAAGAAGACTCGAAGGGCTTTCCAACAAGACATCATGGAGTAGATTTGGACACCGGTAAGACACTCAGATTTAGCCTTGAAAAAAGGTCATTATTTCTACTTGGACGCTACACGTTTAACAAGGAAATTGTGTTTTTGCAGTCTTCAGAAATTTTGTAAGTTTTACTCCAGTTTTGATTTTTACCTTGGGAAATGTTGAATTTACCTATGTAAATGATGAAGATGAATGTAATTACCATGTTATTACTATTTACTAGGGTAAATACATTAGGTAAATAAAGCATATGAGGTGTAAGAATCAATTCACTTGAGATAGGAATGAGTCACGTTTATCATCCTATATTCTAGCTATCAGTTCAGTTTTTTGTGTAATATCTCCCTCACCTCATGGATTCGACCCATGAGGATGAGTGGAGGTGGTTTTCATGTCTATTTAACTCAGTTTTTCACACGAGTCAAAGGTTGGAATCAATATCATTTTGCTAGTTGATAAAGGGAACTTGTACTCAGTTTTTGGCCAAGCTAATAAAGAGGAGTTGCAACTACATTTATGGGATACCTGTGGCATTGAATGTCTTTCATTGTTTCTTCTTTAGTCACATATGTTTGAATGTATTGTTCATTTTCACTTCCATGTCCATGTTATGATATTTTATAAGTTAGGAATTCAGAATACATGCTTGCACATGCTTTGTTTTGGGCAACTGATCATATTTTGTTTCATTATCTTCTGTTTGAGAGAAATACATCTCTTATGATTCTCTCAACATTCTTACACTTTCTAAACCATTCCATAACCATTCTCTTCAAGTGATTGGAATTATACCTTCCTTGCCCCATTCATCCCTGCAACCCTAAATCTATTTCCCTAACCTAGCTTTTCCTTGGCCTGATTCCATTATCCACCGATATACCCAACCAAAAAAAAAAAAAACCCCTGCATACCATACCTAGCCTAAAACCCTAATTTCTCCAGCCCTCCTGGATGTGACCCTTTTGGAGAGAGCCCTCTCCAGCTTGATAGGGCTAGCTATCAAGTCAAAAGCTTGGTTTGTGGTTACCTCTGTTGGGATTCCTTCCTCAGACTTGGGAATATGGTGGAGTGATAACAACTTCTCCATGGAACAAACCATTGAAAGATATAGTGGATTTACGAACATTGATGTTCATTCCTATCAATTTCTAAAATATAACAAGGGCTTCCTTGATGTATTCCAAGTCCTATCTTGAACGATTGAAAAAAATCAAGATATCACACACAAAAAGTGAGTGATAAAGAGAATTACCACCACTTCAATTCCCTGTAGGTCACCTCGATGCTTCGCTGCCAAAATAAATATGCTCAGTCCCTCAGCTTATAATAGAGATATGAGTGGAGACATAGGGAAGCCCTGCCTTAGACCTCTCTGCGAGTGAAAAAATGGGAAGTTGAGCCATTGTTCAGAACTAAAAAGGAGACATTAGTCACACATCCAATAACCCAGTTAATAAAAGGGACTTCAAACCCCAGGTGAGTAAGAATTATTCAGATACAAATACAACTGACTATGTCATAAGTTTTTGCAAGTCAATTTTTGCAACAATCCATTTAAAATTCCATATTTTCATGCTATGCATAATTTCTTGCACTACCCCAATAGCTTCATGAATCTCGCGAGCCTCCAGAAATCCAAATTTTTCTTTAGATACATTCCTAGATAGGACAGGTCGAAGGTGCATGGCTATGCTCTTTGGAATAATTTTGTAGATGCAGTTGAAATAAGCCTATAATCGTCAAAGTATTGGGGTTGATCTACCTTTGGGATGAGAGCTATAAAGGTTGAATTGAATGGATAATAAATTATCCCATTTTTGTGAGAATCCTCAACAACCCACAAAATTTCATCCCCAATCAACTCAAAAATTCCCAGATAGAACTCCACAGTCCAACCATGCGAACTAGGGATTTTATCCTATTGCATTCCTTTGAAAACCATATCCAATTCACCTTTTTTTACATCCTCCATCAAATTATGATTATATCCTCATATGTTGATCTAAAAATCTATCATCCTCTGACACTTTGCAAGTTTTGATAAATTTGGGTCTTTAAATGGTCACTTAGATCGCAACTTATTCAAAAGTGAATAGTTAGGTTTTAAATGAAATTAAAGATGAAAAAAATCATATGAAACCCGACATGATGAAAATGGAGAAGAAAAAAACCAAGTGATAACATAGTTCTTCCAGTGTAGACTACGTCTCTGGGCCCTGCTCCAATGTCTAGGATGCTTTATTAATCTCAACAACAAAAAGAGTACTTACAAATCTTTGACTCATAGAGTAAAACTCCTTCTAGAGTGGAATTATTTCTCCTTCAGAAAACTCTCACTCACAATTTGACTCCCTTTTACAAATAAATGACAACACCAAAAGAAAAGGACTCTCTCATTGAATGTGGCAACATGTCTTCGTACTAATTATGAGATCAAGAAGAAAAAATATAACTACTTCATAATGAAGTGTTGAAATCGTATTTTACCACAATAATACTAAGAATAGACTAAAAATGGATGCTCTAATGAAGAAACAACTACTGCAGATGCAACCAGAAGGCTCAAAAACCCCTGTCTAGGCTCTTTCCGTACTAAAAAAGGTCTCCATACGACCTAAAAACAATCTTTGTCTTGAAAAAAAAGGACTTGGCTCTACAAATTCTCCAACTTACAATGCTCAAATCACAAAAATAATGCTGCCATTGTGTCCAGAACACCCAAAAACCCCTTTGTAGGCTCTTCTTGGGCTAAAAAAGAATTAAAAATAGCCAAGTTAGGCCTCCTAATTCATTTCTCTACTATCTGTCATGCAAAATGGAAAAACTGCTAACCAAGAAATGAAATTCATCCTTTGGTAGGTCCGCTGGGTGTCAATTTTGCTCGGGATCAAAGTTGATTATTCCGCAATAGGTGCAATTTTTCAGATGAATAAATGCGCCAATAAGGCTTGGGCGCCGAATCTTAAGCTCCTGGATTCGGTCATATGGCATGGCATGTGGCCAGGGGCACGAGCTAGAGGTCACACACCCTCCGACACTCCGCCATTGGTCGCACTATGTGCCATGTGTCCCGAGGCTTGGCCACACACCTGCCCTGAAATCTGAGTCCTCTGTCGTTAGTTGTGGAGTGGGCATGTGGTTATAATGTGACCTTGGGCCGGGCGTGGGCCAGGTGCCTCATGACCCAGTCTTTCTGCCTGACTCTTGGTCATCGGTTAATGAAAGAACCGAGGGTTGGGGCTTATCTCCCCACCCCTTCCACCATACTTCGTGATGGTCACGGGTTAAATGTTGGAATGGGGTCCTTTGCACCACGGTTACACCTTCCCAGTCAACAGCCCAGTCAACCTTGCAAGTTGGCTTTTTAACTATTTTCCAAAAACTTTAGAATGTGATAAATTTCACATACGGTGACAAATTTAGGTGATTCGAGTGTCATTGGAATTAGAACGATGAGATATATGATTTGACACCAGTTTCAAGTGATTATGAGCACTTTGATTTTGAGCATATTTTGAATCCCTGGATCATTTGCAAATATTGGAATGAAATGGGAATTTGGACTATTTCAACAATTAAAGCCTTCTTTCTAGCCTTGAACAAATTTTGGAAAAAAACCTTTTCAAAAGATGCAAGTTCTTCAAAAAAAATTTCCCCACTTTCATCAGGTTTAGGAATTTCCCATATCGTATTTGCATTTTTTTTCCTTTGGCATAGTTATGGAAGAATTTAGTGTTCTCATCCCCATTTTAGGCTAGATCGCATGACTCTTTAACCTTTGTTTTTATTCCTTCCCATCCAATAGATTCCTATTTTATTCTTCTAATTACATGATCCGGTGCTTGGTATCTGCAAAATCATACCCTCCTCCCTTAAGCGATTTAAGTCTTTTTTCTCATCCCCACTTTTAGGCTAGATCGCATGACTCTTTAGCCTCCATTGTTCTTGCTTCCCATCCAATAACTTCCTATTTGATTATTCCAATTACATGATCTCGTGTTTGGTATCCGCAAAATCATGCCCTCCTCCATTAGGTGATTTAAGTCTTCCCAATTCTTCTTCAACAAATTTAAGATATGCCTCATCTCTAACCTTATTCTGTACAACCCATTGGATGGAATCCTACTTAACTTGCTTTAAGTTATCTACAAATTGCTAAGCAAAGGAGACCCCAGAATCCAAATTTAAAGGAGACAAGGTATCCTTTACTTGCTGCACATAGATTTCTTCATTCAACTAAGACAGATTAAATTTAAATAGATTGTCGGGTTTCTGGTTTCCTCAATTTAACTCTAATAGAACTGAATGGTGATCAGAATCTCTTCCTATTCCGCTCCATTGATGAAATAGGGGAAGATTGCCAACCAAATTTTCCGCTAGAAGAAATATGTCAAGGCGCTTGGCCACCATCATGTTCCCATTTCACCTATTCATCCAAGAAGGATTATGTTTAATAAATTTAACATCAATGAGATGTCTGTCAAACAATTTCCTGATTAAAAATTCCACCATCGGGTCTGGGAGAGCATGAGGTCCCCATACTTTTGATGCACCCAATGAAACCTATAATGAGATTGTTTTTCTTCATGAATGACTTAGCCATTAAAATGTTCGAGAAAGGGCATATTTCATAGAAAGGTCCATAAATATATACAACAATTAATTCCATACTTGATTCCGTTGAGAAAATGTTTGCTCCAAGGACCATCTCAGATTTGTTGGAGACTTTAATAGTCCTCAAATTGAGACCCATGGGCAATACCCCTGAGTGACCTCGCATATCTGAGGAGAAAAAAAAACCAACTAGGGAACATTTTATTGAATGCTTTAGTTATCATATCTATGGGTCGCAATGTTTCCTTAAGCAAAATAATAGCGGGACTAGAGGAAAAGACCAGTCTTCGGAGAGCTAGTTTTTTCTAGAAAATAGCTAATCCATTGAAATTGAAAGAAATGCCAACCATGGAGTAACCTTCACTGGGGCATGTGCTACTCTAAGCGTCCCTTCAAGAGATTGTTTCTTTCCTTTTGCAATATCTAAATGAGCCTTTAATTGTTCCTTTGAAATCTAATATTTTTTGCCTCTGGATTTACCAGGGCCAGGAATGGGTGAGAGAGTTCCGAGAGCCCTTACCTCGGTGGAAGATTCCCCCTTGGGATGTATGGGCCTAATATTATAATGGGTATCGACAAAAGGGAGGGAGACAGATTCAGATGAGGGAGGAGGAGGGGGATACATAGGGGAAGTGGTTGTAACGGTACTGTTAAGATTCCCAAGATGCGTTCCCAATGCATATGAAGTACTAGAGAAAAATACAAGTCTGGAAGGACTAGATCTGATACCATATAATATGCATCAATTGATTGAGATATAAAACAAGGAAATGGAGAAATGTGAGTACCCGTGAGAGGATAAAACTAGGCTTCCTTGATGCTTTCCTCTCACTCCTCCAACTTGTTCTCTCACTGCTCTTTCGCCCACGAGCCTACACAATATAAAATGAATTTATTAACATATCTCTCTTTACGAATCTTTGCAATTTATAATAAGACCAGAGGCATCTTCAATATCATTTCCTACAGGGAAAACATGCAAGATAGAAACACTCTAGAAACTTTTAAAATAGACACTCTCACTTTGCGCTTTGCACTTGTTATGTTCATTGCGCTTTACATTTTTAAAATTGTTGATTAATCTATTTTTTTTTAATATTCATTGCAATCTTCCTTTTGCAAAAGACCTAAAGATTTATAGAAACATATTTATATCTCCTTGGTAGTTATTTCTCATTTCTTTGAAAGTATTTTCAAGTTACAGTATATAATATAAACACTAAACCTTAGGTAGTATGCTCATATATTAATTTTTCCAAAGAAAGTCAAGCTGGATATGGATATAAGGTGCAAGCGGGAGAGGATTAACCAAATATGTTATCAAAGCACGAAGGATTCTTGTAATTTGTCTTGATCTTTGAGTAGTAAAAAGTTAAACTAATCTCTAGGTTAGATTTTGAAATCTATTTATTTAATACCTCAGAATTAGAAATGATTTTTTTTTAATGCCATTCAGAATTAGATCTTGAATTACATAAGTAATGTTTCTTCCAACATGCAGATACATATTTTTATAATCATACATTTCTTCTGATTTAGCAATTTTCTGTTTTTATAATCTTACATTTGTATGTGTTTCAATCTAAGGAGGATATTTATGTGAGTTTGTTTTGGGTAAAGTTTTCTACAATTAATTCCTAGATTGCAATGTCAAATGGTAAATATATAACTAGGTATATTTGAATGTTAGTTATTTTTGTTAAAAAATAAATCAACAGACAAATATAGAAAAGTATGGGAGAGTACTTCCTACTCTAAAATCAAGAAGTCAAAATATGCTAAATATACGACTATCGGATCGTGCTGGTTACATATAAAATATTTGCGCTCTTCTTAATTTCAACTTCAACTATTATTTCTTAGAAATTATGAGAGTCTACATCTATCTCGGAAAATGCGGAAATAAACCGTTCCAAGAAAGCATCCTCTTTGCTATCATCTACATGTTCCAGAATGTCTTCAAAGAAAATGATGTGGCGGTAACAATAGTGGGCATGGCATTCAACAGATAGAGGTGCCTGCCAAGAAAGCATCCTCTTAGCTATCATCTACATAAGCCAGAATGTAGGCACTCAACAGATAGAGGTGCCTGCCAAGAAAGCATCCTCTTGGATATCATCTACATATGCCAGAATGTATTCAAAGAAAATGATGTGGCGGTAACAATAGTGGGCATGGCACACAACACATAGAGGTGACTTGATGTGATGTTCAACAATGGATGCATCCTAAGCTCCGCTGGAAGCATAGCAAGGGAAATGGTAGCAACCAAGATTAGAGGATCCATAGTTTTCACTTCAAATATATATCTATTACACCATCATTTCATTATGCAATAGAGTAGATCTCGTGCCATTTGAGTTGGGCCAGGTTATACAATCAAAACCAGCACTTTGAGAGTCGATAGGGAAAACCCTACTACAATAACACTTGTTATTAAAAAATATATATATATTCAATGTTATTCTACATTAAGATTTTCTAGGTTGTTGTGTAATATTTTGGATTTATATTTTTAACATAAAAAATGTTTTGTTTGTTTTTTGGTTAGCTAACTGAAGGATATTTGAATTGGTGACCAATGGTAAGGAGTACTTTAATTCATTGTTAATCTAAAGTTCCATGGACTATTAAGATGGAATGACATAGTGCTAGCTTTGATAGCGGTTATAAGAATATTTAATATAATTTAGTTGGGTGCAACCACACTTTCAAACACAATTTCAAGCTATTCCATGGCTTCACATTAAGCTCTTATGAAAAATAAACCATTTTTAACTATGAAATTTTTTTTGTTTACCACCATGAAATTTAACGTCTTTAGAAAATTTTGTTTTAGTCATTAAAATATGTAATTAAAATTACCTAAAATGATACATGTTTTTTGAATATTTTCATTAATAATATGAATATTTTAAATTATTATCAATGATACAACTGTAATATTATAAGTTTTGAATAATTTAATTTTATAATATATTAAATGTTATAAAAGTTTAATTGTTTTTAAAACCTTTTTAATATTTGTTAAATTTTAACATTTAACAAGAAGCTCTAGATTCTTCATGACTACTGCTTCAAGATGGGTATGCCAGTTAATACCGACAAGACTAAAGTCATTATCATTAAATCCAAAAAGATCACCCATGGTAGTTTCTTGTATAATAATCAGTTCTTAGAGCATGTTTCTTCTTATAAGTATTTGGGCATTGACTTCCCTCATCATCTCAACTGGAATTATAGCATTGAGAAAATGATTATTGGGGGTTGGAAAGCTTATTATGAGCTTGAAAACAATTGTAGTCGTTTAATCTGTACATTTGGAGTAAAAATAGGTTCCTCTTTGAGATCCTTGTCACCCTTGTTGTTGTATACAGATGTGAAGTTTAGGGTTGTAGTATATCCAGAGACTCATGGAGGAAGATTGAGATGATTGAAAAGAAATTCATAACCTACAACCTTAATATCAAGGGAAATACTCCCTATCCTATCCTCTTGATCGAATCTAGTTTGTCCCCTATTGAAAGTATATCTATGTTCAGATATTTGATGTATAAGAAGAAGCTTGACAACATGGAATAAAAAAGGCTCCCTGAAATTGTTTCTAACTATAGTCAAAACCCTCACCTTCACCTCAAACGCAGGTGGCATAAGGATGCCTAGTCAAGGCTCAACCATTAGGGAATTAAGGAGGAGCTCGGTATGGGAAGCAAAGATAATATAAAAAATACTATTACCTCCAAGTTTAAGGACAAGTTGTGGGAGGATCAAGATCTGGTGGGTAAAAGGAAGCTAAGATACTATAAGGAATTGATCAACCCACCCTTGATAATCATAATTATTTCTTTGTGTTGTCCAACAATAAGAAAAAAATGAACATCGCTAAGATAAGAACTAATTCCCATGAGCTTCAGAGTGAGACCGGGCGGTGGTCTATTCCCAAGACCCCTTGGAATGATAAAATCTGTTAGATTTGCAACTCTAAGCAGGTGGAAGATGAAAAGCACTTCCTTTTAGACTGCCCGACTCTTACATTCACTCTCAATTCCCTACCATCTGCCACACTTCCAATATTCTTGACCTATTAAGCCATCCCACCTATAGCGATCTTGGAGCACTTATTTCCCTTCTCTTTGACCATAGAAACAAGATTTTGAAGAATCAAACTTAGATTATTTCTCCTCTCTTAAAGTCCAATAGACCACATTGGTCTTAACAGATGGTAACCACCATTATCATCATCACATATATAATAATAATAATAATAATAATAATTATTATTATTATTATTTTTACGATATTTATTTTATTGTTTGTTTTAAGAGGCGCTTTACACTCAAGTATAAGAAATATTGTCAAATAAGTTCCTCTTTTTTTTTAATCTACCTTAGTCCTTTAAAACACATTTTATATCTACATTCATGATTATATATATATATATATATATATATAAAATATGTTTTATAGACCATAATACATAACTATATTCATATATTGATATATATGTTTTTAGATTATGGTGTATATATATATATATATATATATATAATTTTAATGTTATTTTTTTGTAAGCTGGGTAAGGCTACATCTTCATCATCGTATCCAAATACATCACCCTGATCGAGTGCACCTGATCACCATCTATCCAAAACCCCATAGACATATATTATATTTATCAATAAATATAATAATATATAATAATATTATGATATATCTTATAAAACATATTTTATAGTTATATTTATAATTCTAAGTATTATATAAATATTATACTTTAATATATAATATATAGAAATAGATAACATTTACCTATAATAAATAATATAAATTAAGTTTTATAAACCATAATACTGTCACACGCACAAACAAGAAAATAAAAAAAATTTACTTTCTACACCAAAGTTACCCATAAACCAAGGTTAATCTTACTATTTGATGATTAAGTTCTCTTAACACTTTTCTACCTTTCCAATCCACTAACACTATGTATTAAGGTTTTTTTTTTTAAAGACTTAAACCTCATATGTATATATTACAACATATCAACCCCCAAAGGATTCCCTGTCACTTCATAATAATTTAATGTTTAATTCGTTGGCAACACAACCTTAATATATATCATACCTTACACTCTATCACAGGTACTATTTTAATGTTAATCCACTATTGACGTTACCATACCACTTAATAGGTTTATACCATGCATTGGATTCTCTTGAGATATATCTGTCATGAAGATTGGACATTCAATGCGGGAGTACCCTTCATTCATTTCGGTTGACAGGTGTGATCTACTCGGATTTGGTTGCGGGATTATATGGTCCCCCTCATGAATATACATCGTTGGATCTAGAGAGATTGACAGTGACGACCACCAACGGGAAAATGACATAGATAATCTCGCCAACCCTAGTTAGCACCTCTTTTGTCACTGCATTCGGTCGAGAAGTCCATTAGCTATGTCTGAGGGTTTTCTACGCGGCGTTTCTCAAGCTATGGCTCTGCCACCATCACAATTTCACCCTGCTCGCAAGTTTCCCCATGGCGCCGCCCTTGGGAATTATTTGCATTGTTCAATGGAGAAGCAAAACCATTGTCTTCAACTACGAGTTCCTGGACAAATTCGTCCTCGTCACACAAACAGTTTTCTTCGGGACTGGTTCCTCTTGTTAATATTCGGGTAAGATTTTTTCCCTTCGCGCTTGCTTAAGAAATATCAACACATCTCTGAATTTCTGTGTTTAACTTCTCTTCTGTCTTTCCTAAGATTACTGGTGCATTTCTTTGACAGTGAAGAAGGACATCTAATCCTCAGGTAATTTCCCAACAGTTTTCTATCTTTGTCTAAACCATGATTTCTTCATTTTCTGAAACGTTTTCTATTTTGATTTCGCTTTCTTACAAGTTTGCCTATGTGGTTTTTGTTATAGGTCGACCCTAACAAGTCAACACTTCTCTGGTCAGCGGTCCTTCTGCATAGATTATCGTTGTTTAGTTTTGGCATTTTTCACCTCTAATACGCCAATACTTCCTCCAAGTACTTCTAATGCATGTGCTCAGATAATAAGGCTTAACTGAATTAGATGGTCTTCGGCTCTTCATAGTAAATGAACCCAGAACTCGGTTTTGACAGTCAGCCGAGTTTAGGTATCGTTTTCTTTTATATGTATATTTGTAATGGTTAAGGACTAAGTTTTCAGCTAGCATTTCTTGTGGCCACAGACAGTCTCTTCCAGCTTTGCTAATTTTGTAATAATAAGTTTTGCATTTAGTATGAAAAGATTATGCCGTGGAATTATCATTTATGGAGTAGAGATTTTCTCTCTACTCAGACTGCATGTAATATTTTTGGAAATAGAGACTCACTATTGCTTTTTTTTTAATGAAAATGCAAGTTTTGTTATGTTTTTATTGCAAATCTTAACTTGTTACATAGCTTATTTGCCTGTGTAATTTCATTTCTTACCTCATTCAATAGTAAATATACAGAAAGTTGTAACTCAATTTTTCTTGCAGTTAACTTACTCACTGTCGTTATAGTATTTTATTTCTCCAGTCTTTGGTTTCTGTGCGTTAATTTCTATTCTCTGTCTATTTCATTTACTAAGTTAGAATCTTGGTGACTATACAACCCTATAACTTGTCTGCATATAGCAAGTATTTAGGGAGGTGATGTGTATCGGGTTGAGCGTTTCACCCTCGTACCCTGTAGCAATAGTTTTAAATGCACAGAAACCCTTGCATTGATAGTGTTGCAATAATGTTCTTTTTGTTTCTTTTTAAAGAAAACTATTTTTAACTCGGTGCAATTTTAATGAGTACCACAGTCTAAAGAATTCCTGTGTAATCGTATTTGCATATGGTTGGCTATCATTTGATTCCATCGAGATGCCCTAGCATACCTTGGTTAATTTTCTACATGCTTCTGCAGATAATATGATTACACATATTTTTAGAGAACTCAATATTTATTTACAGAGTTACTCATTTACCCCAACTTTTCTTCCTTTAACACAGAAAAGTTTTCTAAGGATTAATACAATAATCTCAACAATAGTTCTGTCTATTTAATAATAAATCAGAGAGAACTTATCTGAAAATATAATAATTACCCAACATCTGTAAACAGGAATCTTGAAAACAAATATTTTGTCTATTTAATGTTAAATCAGACATAACTTATCAGAACATAAAGTAATTACCCAACATCTGTAAACATAAATCTTGAAAACAAATATTCCGTCTATTTAATGTTAAATCAGACAGAACATATCTGAATATAAAAGTGGTTGCTGGTGTCCTCCCAACTAACAAGAGAGGCAATGACGTCCTGCTCTTCCCCTGTGCTTCCACTGAAAGGTACGGGTTGACAATATAATTTTTGTTGTGGCCTCAAGACTGCAAGTCCAGTCAATGCCAGAAATCTTCAGGAATCTTTGAGTGATTTCCACCGATCTCTACCAGCTCAGGAAAGTCTTCACTCTGTCCTTAGCCCATGAACATAACACCTATTCCTCAATACATAACTATATTCATATATTGATATATTTGATTCTAATATGTATATGATTCTAAATTACAGTATGTATTATATATGTTTTTAATTTTAATATATTATATTTATTAATAGGTATAGAGTCATAGTAATAATATTATGATATATTGGTTTTAATTAATAATTTTGATCATAATATTGAGTTATATTCTCATATTGGTATATAAAATTTTAGAGTTTATTTTATATATATATATATATATATATATATATATATATATATATATATATAATCTTCTTTTCTTTAAATTGGGTTACAATTGAGAGATTTGAACATTGGATCTCTAAGTTCAGGGTCAGAGTTACAATCGAGGGATTTACTTCGATCACCAATTGATCTCTCCCAAGAATATATAATATACTAGCATAGATCCATCTTAACAACTAATCTAACATGAATGGATACCTTATTAAATATTAAATTACAAAATATTAGCTCATAAATGATTATAAAATATTATAATTTTTTTTTTCTCCATAATAATGTATTAAATATTTTCCTACCTAACGGTTATATATTAATTAATTTTTATTAACTTATTTTAATAAATATTAAATCTTATTAATTCTTTTTGACTCTCTCCAATGTATCTCTATTATTTAATCCCCTAGATAGATGTGATTCTTCATCTTTGTCCCAAGGACGAACTTCAGTAGTAGGTTCAAAACATGAAAGAAAAACTAATAATGTGCTTAATTCAGAAGAACAATCTCAAAACAAGATGAATCAAGAAAGTTTGAAATTTGAGAATAAAATAATACTTATATTAACAAATTAAAAAATAGTAACAAAGAAAAAATAATTTTGGTTATAAATAAAATATTTCAATTTTCACCTTAATTTTTTCTTAAATTTAATTGGATGTAAACAAAATTAATTTACTTTTGAGTATGAGGGAGAGATGAAATTTCTTCACGATTTAATATGGAGCTGACCAATCAGGTAAAAATAATATTATTGATGTTATCCAAATCTATTTCGTCTCAGTCATAAAAACATATTTCAATATCCATATTAAATAACATAATTTTATATTAACTAAAAATAAAATAATTTAAATTAAAACTTTTTTTATATTTTCACTTTTCATTGTGAGGAAAAGAGAAATGTTTAATTTATTCATTCTTAAAATGTAGTTGATATATAATATTTAAAAATAATTAATAACAATAAAAAGTTCAATATTTCAACATGCATGTTGAGTAAAAGATTTTAACCTAAAATATATATAAAAAAAGAAAGTGCAAAGAGTTTTTATTTCATTAATAAGTTCCAACTCAAAATTTAAAAAAGATTTGCAATTTGTTTAATATAGAATATATGAGTAATATTTTGAAATACATATAAAGAACATATAACATTGTAATATAAAATATTTCAATCAATTAAGCATATATTATATAAAACAAGTGAAAATAAAAAAAATCTTATACTTCAAATATTTTATTAGTGTGTTGCTCAAAATCAACATATATCTATTTTGACTCTGAATTTATCAAGATTCAGCCAAATCAATCTCTCTAACCACAATCTCATAAAAAGAAATTCACATTTTATTCGTCTTGACATAATTTTTTTAATAATTATAAACATTAAATAAGGATAGAAAACGCACACCATTATCCATGTTAATATTTTAAAATCCATTTTTTTTCTTAAGAACAAACGAAGTCAACATCCGGTTAGGTAACTCTCATGACTTGATGGAGAATGGATTGAAAATAGAGTCAGTGCGATTAAGTGTGGACATAAAATTACAAGTATAAAGTAATTATGTAACTTTTAAGATGTATTTTAAACAATTAAGACCGCATAGCGCAGTGGATTAGCGCGTTTGACTTCGGATCAAAAGGTCGTGGGTTCGACTCCCACTGTGGTCGTCGTTGTCCTGTTCTGACTTCATTTCCGCTTTTCCAGTTCGTGGCACATATAAGGTTTAGGCGTTTATTTTTTTTCGTTGGCGCAGATCATGGCCGTTATATGTATTTCTTGCGTTTAGCCACTTTCATTTTTTTCTTTAATGGTTTATTTTTTTATTCGAAAATCAGTAAATTACAGCCTATTATTTAAAGCATCAACTATTACAGTGAACTCTTTTAATATTACAGTGAACTCTTTTAAATAAGTCACTTCAACAGTTACAGTTATTTCTCCTAAATAGGTGATTTGACGGCTTGTGATTTTATTAAATGTTTCATTTCTGTTTTTTTACAACTTAATTTTTTATGTTCAGATCAGGAAATTCCAGCCTATTATTTAACACTTCAACTATTACAGCGAACTCTCGTAAGTAAGTCACTTCAACCATTACAATGAACTCTCCTAAATTCTCCTAAATATGTGATTCGATGACTTGTCACTTTCTTAAATGGCTTGTGATCTTTTGAAGAAATCGAAGTCCTTGCTAGATTGTTACCACCTTTCTAAGGTTATTAGACTTGCAAACACTAGACCTGTAATGAGTATCAAAGTTTAAGTGCTAATAACCACATTTTTTTTAATTCAAAGTATGAAAATCTCCTGCTCCGGAATATGTTGCTATGCTTTCTTTAACATCGAGAACATCGAGAGACACAAGTTTATAATCATTATCTCAATTACAACGAACTTTTTAAATTACATATCAATATTTTTATATAACTAAACTTTCCAAAATATATGTATTTCAAAAGTAGAAGGCATATTTATTTATCAATTGATTGTGTTTTTTATAAAACCAAAGTAATTGCAAAGCAACAAGTTTTTGTATTTGGAAAATGTTTCCATTGATTGAGTAGTAAGTCCTCACCTTTGGGGATGTTGTCATTGGCATAGTAGTATTTGGAATGTGTAGTTGACAAATTGTTGCAAAAGCATCAATTGTGTTCGTTATAAAACAAGAGCAGTTGCAAAGCAACACGTCTCAGTTTTTGGCAAATGTTGCCATTGACTGAGTAGTAAGTCCTTGTCCTTGGGGGATGTTGCCATTGACATAGTAGTATTTGGAATGTGTAGTTGATAAATTGTTGCCATTGACTAAATGATATTCAAAATGTGTTTAGTTCATACACATAATCTTAAGATACAAGTAATTGAGTAGTATTTGGCATTTTTTTATTTCACATACTACTGTCATTAACCAAATGGTATTTGAAATGTCTAGTTCATGTATACAAGATGAAAACGAGTAAAACTAGATGCATATCAACTTTGAGTGTAAATACAACTCGAGCCATTAGGCATCTATGATGTGACTCTAACTTCGAAGATGTGTTGACCTAATAGTATAACCATCCACTTATTCTCCATTTAAACATAGACAAGACAAGTATTTGACACTGCTATCATACCACAAACTCCTACTTGACTTAGGTGTGATGCATTCTAAGTAAAGGACTTTGTTCCTAGTTTTTAGGAGGCTGTTAAATCTATTTAGGTTAAGAGACATTCTCTAACCAACTAGATTCCTATATAGGTGTGTGGTTGAGAGATATGTTCATCCACATTGACTATGTGATCAAGATAGTTTCTCTTTGTTAGAAAATCATTCATGTATCTATATTGTAACATTATTTGGTTAATACAAGTGTGATTATGAAATATTAATTTGGTATCAAAGATGGTATGGGCCTACTCCCTCACAGGAGGGCCCGAGATGAAGGAGAGTAGAGTAGTGCATTGTTTGTGAGAATTATAGTAAGTTTTCGATCCATCATTCGAGTGTTGGTTGCATTATCTACTCATGTTTAGAGGAGGAGCATTAGATTTATAAATGAGTTGATTTACGAGGAGGCGAGTCATAATTTGTGATACGGTTCCACCCAACCATCATTTTAGAGAAAGTAATCAATGCAAAAGTACACCAACCACTCTGATTAAAATGGGCACTATGTGGAGAAGTAACTATTGTATGAAAATACAAAAGTTTGTTGAAGAATGTAATTAATATCGGTCTTCATAATTATATTTGAAATGTATTTGTCAAAAGAAAGAATTTTTTTATTATTAGTAAATAATTTGACTTATTAAAGCATGGGTTTTATGCTTGGGTCAATTGTTTTTAGGTCAAAGCCTCCATTGAAGGCTTCTAGGGTTTATTTCAAGTGTCCTTGTCCATGTCATATTGTAAAAAACCCTTCTTGAGATTTATTTGTCAAAAGAGAGATTTATTTTATTGTAAAATAGGTTAATTAGGCTTCCACCAATTCAACCTCAAAATAGAAAAGTCGGCCTAAACTGGGGGGGAAATCATTATATAAAGGCAACAACTCGACCTCATTTGTCACACACTCACAACAAGTTCGATATGCAACTAATGGGACCATAAAATTTGTGAATTTCAAGGAAGAAGAAGAAAAAAGATAACAAAGGAGAAGTAGGTCTCTCACAAGCATACAAATTTGAAATTCTCTTTGTTTTTTCCACACATGTGAAGCTACTCGAGGTGCCAAAATTCGGCAATGTCTGGGGAGGCCGAAACTTTGAAGTTGCTGGTGAAGTTGAGGATGAAAATTATGGATTGATGTTGGGTTGTAGCCGCTTGAAAAGAAGAGACTATTGAAGGTTATTGTATCTCATTGAAAGGCTAAATTAGTGGAGGTGGAAGGTCTGTAGGTATAATATCTTGGTCTGTCTCATTTTCAATTACTAAAGGAAGAGTTCTTGACTGAGTTTTCCCCTATATAGGGGTTTTAGCCCTGGATGAGTGCCTACATCTGGTGTCCTCAATCTTTGTGTTTTAGTTTTGGTAATTGCTTGATAAACTAAGATAAAATAATAACATAACATAATAAGAACATAAGGAAATCACAATTAATTATCAACAAGAGAAAATATTTCTGCCTTCCCGATTTTCCAACATGGTATCAAAGCCAAGGTGAAGAAGAAGGAAAAAGGAAATTTGAAGATCTATTAAAGAAAAGGAGATTGAAAGAAGGTCATTAAGGAAAAGGACTACTTAAGAAGAGAAATATATTGTCTGCATGAAATATATCAAACTCCATGAAGGGAGAAAACAAACTAGAAGGAGCCTCCAACTATAGTGCATGGAAAAATATGATAGACCTCATCCTCGAAAAGAACAAAGTTTTGGATCTAGTTCTAAGAAAAATCAAGAAGCCTACAGATGAAGTAGACAAAGCAAAGTTCAAAGAAATAGAAACCTTGGACATGTACCTAATATTGGATGGAGTAAAGTACAAACTAATTCCATACATATCCAACATAGATTCTGCTCAAGAAATATAGGAGGCTTTATCCAAATTATTCACCATAAAAAAAACTAGTCAAATAACAAGCCTCAATAATAAGATGACGAAAGATGGTATCGTGGCATCCTTCTTTATAAGGATATCTAGAATCAGAGATGAAATTCAAGAAATATATGAAATTTTACTAGAAAAGGATCTCGTAATTACTACTCTTCTAGGTCTACCGAAATCTTGGAGTGCTTTTGCATCAGGAATCAACAGTTGGAAGGAAACTCCAACATTCAAAAAAATATGGAATGCATGCAATTAAGAAGAAGCTATAATACCATTAGTGAACAAAAAGAAGGAGGATGAAGAAGAGAAAATCTCAAATTCCTATTCTTCTTGTCACAAGAAGAAGGGAACCTTCAAGAAGTACAAAGGACCAAAGAAGAAAGTAGACCTATCAAAGATTGAATGCTACAATTGTTATAAAATGGGTCATATAAAAATCAATGTTTAGAGAATTCAAGGAATGGGAAGAGAGAAAGAGAACATGTGAATGTCGTCGATGAAGCTTCACCTAATAAGACCAAGACTGAAGAATCGACAGTCAAGGACTTATACTACTAAGTCCTCTCTCTCTTATCCCTCTTAGTCGTCTATTTAAAGTTTTGAACTGTTTTCCTTTATGATTTGATTTATAGAACTTGTAGGTCTAACATGTCTTGTTAGAACACCTTTTATTTTTAGTTGTAGGTTTCTCTCAAAATTGGATTAAGAGGGAGCCTCCACCATTTTACCAAAAGATAAGTATTATGTTCTTTGTTTCATCTTTTCATGTTTGGTCTCCTCCTCACATTAAGACATGTTTGAGTTGTATGCTAATAACCTTTTATATTTTCCGTGTTAGGAAATCTTGCTGAATGATCCATGAGGACTTCACTCAATGAACCTCTTACTTATCATGTGTGTTTGTGGCATATTAAACAATACCTTTAATTTGACTACATATTGGAAAATACCTCTAAAAATCACATTATTTAACTCCCTTATCAATATGAACCCAATACACCTTCCCAATTTAAAATACCCCTACTTTCACTAGATATTGTAAGTATCCATTTTTTCATTAACAATTTTTATATCCCTTTATATTTTTTCATTAACTTTTAGCTCCGTTTTTTGTACCTACCAATATAAAAACCTTTTACCCCCTATATATTCCCCAATATATGATGTCATTTTTCCCTCAATATATATCCCCCAATATGAACCCAAGTGGTATGGTATTTCTTTGCTAGTGAAGCCCCCATGGAATGATCAAGGGTTATGGAGAAGACTTCAAAGGATATAATTGAAGCATGGAAGAAGTTCTACCCTTTAAGAATTGAACAGTCTGACAAGGTTTGTTAAGGAACAACTCAAGGTATGTCTTAGACTATAATCTTTGTTATAAAATAAAAGGTACGATCATTCTTATTTTAAAATTTTCTTTACATTACTGACATCATTATGTCTAAGGTTATTGAATCGTAAATATTCTTGTTAGGGTGATTAATCATTAGATTGAATCTACCCACATTCTATTATCATTTGACCATTCTTGTTGAAATTTGCAACAAGAAATAATGAAAATGGCATCAAAAGGGATTGTAATTTAATTTTCCATTAATTAAATTAGAAGTAAATTGTAATTTCACATCACAAGATAGCTTGTAGGAGTTTACTAAGTTAGGAAGACTTATTTAGTTCAGTCAATTCGGGTTGGGGGTCAAACTGGAGGCATGTAGAGCTCACTCTAAGTTGTAGGGGGTCCATTTATAGTTTATTTTGAGTTGTAATTGTTCAACTTAATTATTTAAGTTAGAATCAGTTTAACTAGTTCTAACTGATAGAGGAGCTAGTGAGAGATCCAGTGAATTAAATCTGATTTAATTCACATGTAGTGATCAACTAGATAACTGAAAATTTGCTATAAATAGTTGTCGCATGACAGTTCTGAGCAAGACCTAATTGATATTGGAGTTAAAGGGAAGTGCACTATCAGTTGTATAATCATCCAAATTGTATAGGTGGTGCATGTAGTCAGAAGAAGGCCTAAAATAAATCATTCCTTAATTAGAGAAAATTTCCTTTAAAAGGAGGAATGAAGACACAAGTTTAATCATTGTTTGGTGAGACCAAACAATATGAAGAACGAGTTTCTACGTGGAGCTTTTGAGAGAAAGGTGTGCCAAGAGAAGCTTGTGCACAAGTTGGTAGTGAGACAGTCAGAGATAGTGCATAGAGATCTCAAGCCTAAGAGAAGCATTGTATTGTTTAATATTCTTGACTTAATGCAATATACAATAGCAGGGTTTTTAGCTGGGGCTTTCCCCATATACTTCTTTGTGTTGTTCGATTGAATATTTTTCTCTTTCTTATTCATGTGATTGTGAGATCACAATTGGTTTACGCAATTTGTAGAATAGATTCAAGTATTTTTTTAGCATATTACAAGATCAATTGAATCTATGTGGATTTTCTACATGGTATCAGAGTAGGAATTTTTTGGGCGATGAGTTTTCATAGCATATATGAAAATTTTGATGCAAATTTTTCAAAAACAAATAGTAGATTTGGATTCCATGGGAAAAAATATCCAAATTCAAAAAAAATTTGGCCGAATCAGACTCCGGATGAGGGAGATATCGCATATTTAAAATCTTATCTTCTTCTTCTTCTTATTTTTATATATATTTTTATTTTAATTTTTTTTCAGAAAATTCTGTGAGGGCGGGACAATTACAACACAGATCTGAGTTTCCAGAGTGCCTAGACGATGTGATATTTAGCAAAGGGAAGGTTTTCCTTAGAAACATCGCCATAAGACATATGAAATATATCAGTGTGCGAGTTAAGAACTTGTATGCACTTGAGGTACCAAATGCATGAAAAGCTTTGAGGAGCAAGGCAAAGGTTAGAGACTTGGTTGTTGATAGGGAGCATGAATTACCTCTCAAAATGCAGCCTTCGAAGAAACCTAATAAAGTTATTGAGTAGCCACAATTAGAGAATCAGAGAGGAGACTGAGCAGAGGCATCCACTCAAGCAAATACCTCTAGTAGGGGAAAATTTCGAGCCAAGTGGGAAGAGGGAGCACATGCAACCATACCTCCATTATAAGGTTCCCATAACTCCAAAAATGATTCGTAGAAAGAAGAGGAAGACACTGATCACCCCTCAAAGGAAGATACAGGCATGGTTCTGATGGCCAGTTTGGCTGATGAGAAATCAGAGGCTTAACAAACTAAAGAAATAGAAAGATTTGATGCAACGGAAGGAAAAATAATAGGGAAATATGTGAAGAACAAAAAGAAAAAGAAAAAGATATGGGATACTAGAGCACTATCACTTTCCAATTAACAAATATTAGAATTAAAGAAGGAAAAAAACACTTCAAGGGAAAGGCCTTCTAGTGGAGGTTTTTGCGAAGCCCCTATAAAAATAGCCCAAAAATCTGTTTGTACCAGAAGTCACTAACGAAGGTGGGTGGATGGATGTTTTAGCAAATGTTTTTTTAATGATGCATCTACAATATAGAAAACATCGATATAAACATCGATGCCGAATATAGCATGGTGCATCATGACATATTTATTTTTATAAAATAAAAAAACACGGTGCACTAAATAAGAAAACACATTGATGCTTGAATAATTGATATCACTGGAAAAAGATTAAATTTTAAAAATTATCGGTGCTATATACACCTGCAGCATTGATTCCCTTATTGTAGTAAAACCCCCTGGTACATACCTAGAAGGAGCACTGTTATAGTTTTTAATTTTCAAAAAAATGCAGTGCTATATTCCAACAAAGCATTGGTTTTTTTCATGTATTAAAACACCCCAGTGTGTCTTCTAAAGAGCATCGTTATGAGCTTTTTAATTTAAAATAAAAATGTGGTGTTATAGTCCAACAAAGAACCGAAGTGTTTCATGTATTAGAACACCCCAGGACGTCTTAAAAAAAGTATTGCTATAGGTTTTTTAATTAAATAAAAACGGTGCTCTTGGATATCTGACGCACTGGTGTGATTATAATAACACACCAGAGGAGGTTTAAAAAAAAAAAACTCTTGACTGTAAATTTTATTTTTACCATCTACAGTGCTAAAGAGCTCTGAAGTACGGATGCCACTCTTGCATCATGTAAGCACCTTGATGTGAATTCTTCTCTTTCTCACCATCCTTCTATATTGTGCTCAGTGTGTGGCTTTCCAATTTTCTCAAATGATGGTGAAATTTGTTTTTTTCACTTACGTTTCAACAATGCCTCCTCGATGAGAAAATGTACAGGTAATGTCTATGTTTCTCTCTAATTCAATTTTTTAACATATTAGAATTACAAATCAGCTCAAAAAATACACTCTTAAAAAAAATTGAAACGGTGCACTTGTCTGCTTTAGATCGCACCAATAGTCGTGCACCTTATAAATTTACAGGGTGCACCGTTGTTCGGTGTGGGAACCTAACACACCACTATTTTTGCGGTGCATTTCATAAATTAAAACACACCGAGAATATAAATTTTACGTTGGTGCATACATTTTTAGGTTACGCCTGGTACTTTTATATTTACCAAACACACCGCAAAAATAATATTAAAACATATAGCTTGATGTGTTCAATAACTTGAATGTTCCATACTAGTGCAAAAATTTTATACGTGTACACCAATGCATATGTTTGAGACACACCGCGATGAAAATTAAAATATGTGAACCAAAAACAGTGTGTCATACATATGTGCACAGTGTATCTGGTGTGGTTGTGTTTGATAGCGCACCACAACCGGTGCATTACTGTTTTTTAGGTGCACCAGAGTTTTTTTTTAATTGAAAGTTATGTTTCCATATTTATAAATACATTTTTCATTTAATAAAAAAAATGTGTTTTATGCATGAGGCTGATGTATGTTATATGTCAATCATGTAGTAGAGATGTCAGTAGAGGGAGTAGGAGTAGGAGCAAGAGCAAATGGTAGACCAATACAATGTGGTCTGACCATGGGAGGTTTGAGAGAGGGAGAGGGATTTATACCCTCATCCTATTAGTGCAATGACTCAAGTGTTATTTATGAATGTATGGCTCCTCAAGTACTATGATGAGGCTATATCTTTGTAGGCACACTCTACCTTGTTGGCGCATCCGATCATTCAGTGGAGTGTCTAGGAATACGGTTTCCATGTCAAACTTGAGGCGTGGTATAGGCCCTCTAGGGAGGACATATATTTTATCACTGGCTTATCTAGGAGAGGGGAGGATTCTCCCCAGTTCCCTGATGTCCCTCATGCGGTTGTGTTGAAGCCTAGAAAATCTCTGCTTCAAACATCAGGGAAAACCACCCGGTCGGGACCTTAAGGCAGCTCCTTTTCCGTTTGGTATGGTAGGTCTGGGATCGGATTGGGCATTCGTTTTGCACTAAATGATGATCGATAAAGAATGGACGCAAACTAACTGAAATAAAACTATCTAATTTAAGCTAAATACTGATAAAGAAATTCTAGCACTAACCCGGGTAGCTATATGTGAATACAACTTAAGATTGTTTCAATTCAACAATAACCATAAAAATGTATTATTAATTAAATTGAAATATGCATAAACAAATAAAGATAACTCTGTTTAAGAAATTAAACCGAGTTATATAAACATATTGCATTCATCATTGTATACCATTTACATGTAACTATGAAAAATAACGTTTCAATTATACTCAGAAATGATATATAAAAGAAAACGTTGTTAAAACAAATATACATATAAATGATAGCAATTTTAAAACGAATATCATAAAACAAAAGAGATCAACAGTAAACAGATAGAAATACCTTGCTCATCTTGATGACTTCAAATGCTATCTGATACTCTATCCAGTAACTATAATGCAAAACCAAATTCCAAGGTACAGAAATGCAACACTTCAAAGATAATTCCGCATGAAAATCACCAGATGTGATCCTTTTCAAAAAATATATAAGACAATGGAGTACAGAAATGCAATCTCCAAGTCCAAAAATATTAAGATCCAGGACCCCTCTCTAAATGCATGAGAGGGTTTTAAATACTACTTAACTAACTCTAAAAATAGTTTATTACAAAAAATAAGGATTCGGTTCAATGACCGTCCTTTTCCTAGGCTAAAATACAGTGAAATTAAAACTAAATCTATCTATCTATGAACTTGATCTTTGATCTTGCAGGCATCTAGCATACTTTTGAGAAGATGCGTTGATCCATTTCTGCATCTAAAATGTTCTGGAAAAGACAAGAGTTTGCAAGTGTAGAGCACCTTTCTCAGTACTGAGTACTACAATGAGGGTGGTGACCTGTGGCCGACTGTGGCTTCACCAAGTACATCCAGTATGAGTCCCAATTCAATCTTGTCAGCCCTTGGATGGATTTTGCTCTTTCTTCTGCCTTTTGCCTCCATTCTGCTTGCAATTGATTTTCTTGTGGGAGATAACCTGGAACAATTTCAGAAATCAAGTTAGCTTTGTGTAAATTGTCATTTACACAATCGGTGAGAGTGTTTGCCGCTGTAGATGCCTCCTCTGCTGCCCTTTCTACTCTTCTAATTTGTGCATCCCAATTACTGAACATTATTTCTTTGTTGTTTTCATTAATGATGGGTGCACCAGATTTTCTGCCTTCTTCTGTCTTTTGCCATGCTAGATAATCATTGATCTTTTCATTAATAAAATCATAATCATTTCGTAAATCTATGACATGATTTGTGATTTTATCGCTTTCTTGGCACAAAGAATTCCATTGCAATATTTTTTGGCAGAAAACTTCCTCTTGTTGCAGTAGTTGATTGTTCAAAGAGATGGTTTCTGAAATGAATTCTGGAAGCTTAGGATCATCCTTATGTTGTTCTTGGATTTCTTGAAGTTGTTGTTGTAACTCTTCAAGTTTTAAGTGTGCTTCCTGATTGGCCTGTACCTGTTGCAATTGCTGTTGCAGAGCCTTTATCTGTTCTTCTTTTTCATCCAACAAAAGTTGCATCTCAACTGCTTTATCAATTGTTGCAGAAGCATAAGCTCCTGTTATTTGAGATAACTTAGTGAGATTATGAGTAGGCTCTGTGGCAGGATCTTTCCATAAAACATCTACTTGTTCTGGTTCAGTAGCAATTGCACTTTCTATTTTTCTCTTTTTTCTTTGTCTCTTTACTACTGCCTTGTATTTTGGGCTATAAAATACATCTAGAGGAGGAATGTCCTCTACATTAAGTACAATTTCAGAGGAGGGTGTGATTGGAATGTGCTCTGTTACTGCGGCTGTGCTGCTTGTTCCTGCATTCAAAACTTTGGTTGTTTGGACAGGGGTCTGTACATTCTGTCCTTCTACATTAATCAATTGATTAAAGGTTTCCCATTCTTTATCTAACTCCATGGTGACTGGCTGTTGCTGTACATTGGGTGGAGGAGGATTTGTTTGTTGAGAAATCAAAATTTGCTGTTGAGCAAGCTCTTTAGATTGTGCAGAATCTTTAATGGATTCTTCCATTTTATCTTCCATTTCTTTGGATGTATTGGAGTGTTCAGAATCTCTGTCAGATTTTGATTTGGATTTACCTGTGCTTGAACTGCTGTTAAGACTAACACTAAGAGTTTGCTCCTTTGCAGGCTCTATGCGTAGATTATCCAAAGGAATAGGAATTAGTCTCCTTTCTCTGTACAACTTGAATTCCTGAAAATCCCCTGGAGATAGCTGCTCTTTAGCTGAATTCAAAACCTCTTTGAATGAATTTCTTGCCTGGAACATATCATCAAAAAGATCTTGCTCCCCGACAAATTCCCTTACTTTGATTGCATTGGTAAAATTCTTAACAATATCATTTGGATCAAATAACCTTCTTGAGAATTTGAACAGCTGTAGGCATGTAACGTTGCCTATCTCATGAAATGCATGACCAATATCCAACAGTGAAAATGTTCCACATTTTATGGGAAATTGTGGCCAAATGACCTTTTTCTTGTCTTTTAAATCTTTTGTCATACCTCCCTGACCACAGGTCTGATAAGCAATTTCCCGGGCTACAAGTCTATCTGGAACATATAAGGGTAACACATGGGGAGAAGCATAACTTCCAAAAACCCTACTATAGGTGAACAATTCCTCTCCAAACCATCTTGCGACGGGGAGAATATCAACCTCTGTTTCTGAGGATAACCTCGGGGCATCCTTATTATACAATGTTCTATACAATGGCAGCATTATTCCATGACAAATTTGGTAAAAATGGGGAACAAACTCAGACTCCCATAGTTCTTTATGGTACACATGAATGGGCAAAGGATCGTGGATAGTCCATTTCCAGCCCATCACAGGGAATTTAGAGACATAGCAGATGGCGTCCATGACATAAGCAGATAAATAAAAAGGCGGATAAACCCGCTGGGAAACATTTCGTTTAGACCGGTAATGAAAAATAGTAGTGGTGAGATTATCAGACAGGATTTTGGCCCAATCTACAACTGTAGAATTAACAGCCGCATTTAACAAAGGAAGCCATTCGGGTAAGATCATATTAATGTCAGGCTTTCCAAAAAGCCTGCATAACATGGCAGCAGTAAAACAATAAGGAGAGGTAAGTGAACCCGTGCTGTACATACCTTGTTTGTTCTTCTTCAATGGTTCACTTCTTTTGGTCCACTCCTTTGTACATTCTGCCAAATTTAAGTGTTCTTTTGCAAACTCTTCCATAAATTGCCTGTTGAAAGTTGCCTGAGGTTCTGGCAGCTTATACATTAATCTCAGATCTTCTATGGTGAATGACCCAATTAGCTCTTCCGATGGAGTTCTGAATTTTCTGTCTGAAATATCTGTGCTATCCAGCACCCATCTCACCATGTCTGTATATGGGAGAATCCTTGGTCTTGCTGCTATTCTATGTAGAAATGAGCAAGCCAAGTCTCTAAGGGTTGCTTCAGACGTATCCTTTGAACCTGCTATAGCTGCAACTTTTATCACCACAGGGTTTTCATCTTCTAACAGTTTATACATTCCCTCCCAAGTGGATATACCGACGTCTTTGTTACAGGCGGAGTCTGCGTATAGCGAAGCCATTTCTTTGTTCTCAGAACTTGAGCTCTTCTCCTTCTTACCCATAATGTTTAGCGGAAGCTTTGTATAGTGGTCTGCTCCTTCGTGCCTGCGTTTTATGAATAAATGAGAGTAATGATATAAGAAAGGTGATGAGACTGTTTTGAATGTGAAAGCGGATGAAATATAATATTTAAATTGTGAAACGACTTTCAATCTAAACACAATCTCTTTTCACATTAATAATCAATCCAATCATTTAATATAATCATTAAAGCGCATAACGAATTTGTCATATGGGAAGATTGCCTTGGGATAGCGCGCCTACATGAATCTGCGACATTGCGATCTGCGATTTGCTGCGCAATATCGCAATATCGCAATGTCGCAATATCACAAAATGAAATCATCACAGTCATAAAAATAGCGCAAAAACGGGAATTGCGCAATAGCGCAAAGCGCATATCGCAAAAATCACAAAAGCGCATATCGCAAAAAGCACCCAATCGCAAAAGCGCAGAATTGATAAGAGCGCACAAGATTTTTATTAATCATTTATGTTTTCTGCGCTATGCGATCTGCGATCAATGCATTTTATATATATACTATTTTGTTATGGATGCGCTATCTTGTTTCAAGAGCAATTTTATTACAATCTATCATAGACTTAAGCCTTTCTAAATATTCTTTCTAAGGGATTTTATAAGTTTATGATAGAAAGTTTTATTTGTAAAGGCAAACAAATCCTAATTGATTTTTTTGGATTTTTTAACTAAGGGTCCCCATTTATTTAGTATTATTACTAATAATAAATAAAAAGGGGGGTTGTTGCTGGTCACAACAATTGGCGATTCACTGAAAGAAACAGTTATCTCTGAAAAAATAAAATGAACATTCTATCTTTAGTAAGTAAAGGTTTTTAAAGATAATAAAAACTATCTTATGATAATTCAAATAAAATGTAACTATGAAAAAAAAAGAAATAAAAATCATTTCATAATTTCTTTCTAATTCCTTAAGAAATAAAAACATTTTGGGTTATATCAAGCTTTGATTGGTGTTAATAATGAAGTAAGTGGATCTCTCCAAGTTTTGGTTTTATAATATACTCTATTGCCATAGGTATTGCCTCTGCTGCCAGCAAACGTTCATAGTCTCGACAGGGTTACCTTTAAACCATTAACCATTCATTGTCCCATCCAACTAAAATTATGACTTTTAAAAAGATAAATTCATAAGACCTATTATCTCATGTTTTTTGTCTCTTATTTATTTTTATTTCAAGAGTCATTGTTCTGGTTTGGTAGCCAGTTATTAACAATGCCATTCACTAGTTATAATTAAACTGAACAAGCTGGCTCGTGATGAGACCCCTTGTCTTATAGTTATAAGCCATTACCCTGTTTTGGTATGCAGTATTGGTAATGTCAGTTTTATTACTCCTTATGAACATGGTAAGTCGGCTCGTAATGAGACCTCTTATCTCTTAAAATTTTTGTATAATTTCTTAGAATTACATTTTAAAAAATCACAACTTAAATGGATGGGGTGAAATAGTTTTATCCTTAAGAATCAATGGATGACAATTTTTAGAGTTTTTTGAATTCCAAAACTTTGAAAAAATATCTTTACTTTAATAGATAACCTTTCTCTGCTTAATAAACCTTATAATGATTTACATTTTCCTCAAGTTTTCAAAAGATCATGTAAATGATTGAAATAATCTTTTCAAAGTTTAACATCTTATTTTAAACTATTCAAAAACTGTAATCATTACTTTAAAAATTCCTATTTACACAAAATAAATATTTATAATATTTTTCCGAAGAAATTTTCTCAAATAGTAAACAGTCAATCAGAGACTCATAAACAACCTTTATTTGTAAAAACAAAAACAATTAAAAACTTTGCAGAAAGAAATATATACAGTTTAAGAAGGGGTTACCTCCTTATGAAAATAATTTCTTCAAGATAAGCCCATTTACAGGAAGAGACTCTCTCTTACCTGTTAGATCTTGGAGTATAAATGTATTTGAGCTTATCTTCTCAACGATTTGAAATGGTCCGAGCCACATTTTCTGAAATTTGGTATGTTTACCTTTTTCTTCGTGTGCTTTATCCCATTTCAAAACGATATCACCAATTGACAAAATTTTTGAGCCGGTAGAACTTGCATCAAAAGAAGATTTTACAAGCTGTTGATGTTTTTCATGAGTAATTTTTGCTTTATCCCTATCTTCTTCTAATTTAAGGATTTGATCATATCTCAATTGAATGGATGATGAAGGATTTTCTTCAATAAACTGCACTAGGGCTAATGATGGAAGTGTTAAGTTTGATGGTATCACAACTTCTTTTCCATAAACTAGATTGAAAGGTGAAGTCCCTATTGAAGCTTTTTCAGTGATACGATCAGCCCATAACGCAAAGATTAAAGATTTGTGCCAATTCTTTTGATTTTGATCAACAGTCCTTTTAATGATTTTGATAAGGTTTTTATTAGTGGATTCAGCCAAACCATTACCTTGTGGATAAAAATTTGCTGAATATTTTAATTTAAAACCTCTTTTGACTGCAAATTCAATTAAACTATTTCCAGAGAAGTAAGATGCATTATAAAAAACAAGAGCTTGAGGTACACCAAACCTAGTTATGATGAATTGATCTATGAAATCAATAATTGCATCAGAATTGACTATCTTCAATGGGATTGCCTCTACCCATTTCGTAAAGTAATCAGTTGCAGTAAGGATGTACTTGTGCTGCTTGGAAGAATAAGGTACTATTTCACCAATAATGTCAAGCCCCCATTGTTCAAATGGTTGCTCAATAGTTACTGGTTGCAAAGGAAAAGCTGGTTTCCTTTGTCTTCCACTTGCAGTTTGACAAATTTGGCACTTCCTTACGTAATCATGCGTATCTTTAAAAAGGGTAGGCCAGTAATAACCAACACGAATTATTTTGTGAGCCGTGGTATCACCTCCAAAATGACCTCCTGCTGGTCCATCATGTAATTCCTGCAAAACCTTTTCAGCTTCAGTCTTTTCCAAACATCTTAATAAAATTGAATCATAATTTTTTCTAAATAACACATTATCAATGATCTGGTATTTAATAGCCTTTAACCTTAAAGCACGTTTACTCTTATAGCTAAGATTAGAAGGAGCATACCCATTTTTCAAGTAATAGATAAGATCAGCATACTGAGATCCGGAATTTGTAACACTTATCTGACTTACTTGAATATCTTGATTTGAATCTTGATTTTCTGGTATATTATGAGCTCCTGCCAATAATCTGCAAAATCCTTGTCCTCTAACAATCTTAGCTGGTTTAATATCAACATCATATTCTTGCAAGGCTGTTACCCAGTTAGCTCTCTTTTCTCCTACTTCTTTTTGAATTAATAACTGCCTCACTGCAGAGAATGGGACAATGATTTTTGTATGTGTTTTTAAGAGAAAAGGTCTGAAATGTTTGAATGATTTAAACACAACAAAGGCTTGTTTTTCAACATCGGAATAATTAAGCTCAGCTCCTTGCAGATTCGAGCTAAAGAAAGAAATAGGTGCTTCGATTTCATGATCATTGAGTTGTGTTAAAACGGCTGCATAAGATGTTTCAGTGGCCAGAGTATACAAAGTAAAATCTTTAGAAAAATCCGGGGTATTCAATGCTGGTGCATTAATGATCGCTTTTTTGATTGAATCAAAAGCTTCTTTTTCTTTATGCGTCCATTTGAATATTGAATTTTTCTTGATCATATTTTGCATAGGTAAAACAATTAAAGAAAAATCAGGAATAAATCTCTTAACAAAATTGATCTGTCCAAGAAAAGATTGCATGGATTTTTTGTTATGTGGTAAAGAAATATCAGAAATTTATTTCACTCTATCTGGATCAATATATATACCATCTTTTGACACAACAAATCCTAAGAGTTTTCCTTCATCTAAAGCAAAGAAAGATTTCTTGGGATTTAAGGAGATACCAAACTTTCTACATCTTTCAAATATTTGTTTTAAATCATGTAGATGATTGGTTCTCTTTTTTAAAAATACTATTATGTCATCAAGATAAACAACAACTGATTTATTGATCAGGCCTTTGAATGCTATGTCCATGGCTCTTTGAAAAGTTGCTCCTGCATTTATTAGACCAAAAGACATTTTCTGATAAGCATAAGTTCCCCATTTTGTTCTGAAAGTTGTTTTCAATCTGTCATCTGGATGAACTAAAACTTGATTATAGCCTGAAAATCCATCGAGAAAAGACATAAGTTCAGAACCAGCTACCTTTTGAAGTATCTGTTCCATGGTTGGCAATGGGAAATTTTCTTTTAAACATGCCTTGTTTAAATTTCTGAAATCAATACAGATTCTTATATCACCATTCTTCTTCCTTACAGGTACCATATTGGAAACCCAATTAGAGTGCCTGACTGGAAAAATGATTTTGGCTTTCAAAATTTTATTAAGTTCTGATTTGATTTGACTTTCGAGATTTGGATGGATCTTTCTCAACTTTTGTTGAACAAGTTTAACATCAGGAAGCATTGGAATCGTGTGTTGAATAATTGAAGTATCATACGTTTTTAGATCATCATAATTCCAAGCAAAAACATTTTTATACTTGTTCAGCAGTTTAATGAATGCATTCCTTTCCTCTAGTGTTAAGTTGAGTCCTAAGTTAACGTTTTGAGGTTTAGAATCAGAACCAAGATTTACTAATTCAAACTTCAAAGTGGAACTTTGAAGTTTTGAATTAACAACTTTCTTGAATCTGTCTCTAATGTCATATAAATCCTCTAACTTAACAACATATTTTGGAATGGGGTTTTCATTACCTTTTAGAGCAATTTGTAAATCATGATCATCTTCGTCAATAATTTTCTCATCATATGATTTCTCTGAAGTCATGAAATTTAGAATATCTTGATCATGATAGAAAACTCTCCAATTTGTAACATTATCCGGGACAGATGGACGAAAAATCAATTCTACAGAAAATCTATCAAGATTGTAATCTTCAGCAGGTAGGAGTCTAGATGCAACATTAGCTAACAAGTCAGCTGATGTATTCTGATTCCTAGGAATAGGAGAAATATTGAATGCTAAAAAATGAGTGGTGAGGTCTTGTACTAGGGTTTGATAGTGTTTAAGATGTCTTGAAAGGCAATGAATAGTATTCCTAACTTGTTTAATAACAATTTCGGAATCACCAAAAACTTTCAAGTATTTAACATCTAACCCTATAGCTTTATAAAGTCCTTGAACCAAGGCTTCATATTCTACGGTATTGTTAGTACACTCAAATTCTAATCTACATGACAACATGGTTTTCTCCCCATTTAGATCAATTAGGATGCATCCAGCTCCAGCTCCATCACTAGACTTCGATCCATCAAAATATAATGACCAAAATAAAGACTTATCTATTGACTTATCTATAATTACATCCGAAATATTTACAATTCTGGAAGTATCAGACTGTGAAATATTTTCTATCTGAGAAACAAAAGTATTTACAGAAAACGGTGATTGAGGAGCTTTGAAATTTCCAAGAAATGATTCAGCAGAATAACCTCCAAGAATGTTGTTGTTGAATGCTACAGGTTCATTAGGTTGTTCAAATTCAGTGACAGTGTGCATCATATGTTTTTCTCGTTCAATTTTGATTTGATTTGGTTTCCCTTTGTAGGGAAGCCACATGTGCGAATAATCAGTCAAGATATAACCGTTAAGTTTAGCAGACCAGTCCCTGCTCAAGATTAATCCGTAGAATTCAGGAATATCAGCAATCAGAATATCAATTCTTTGGACAATCCTAGGATCTGAGGCTAATCTGATTGTGACTGAATTGATTTCTCCTACAACTTGAACTTTAGAGCGATCCAACTGAACGATATGAACTGCTGATTTCTGTGGTTCAATATTTAGTTTAGCACAGACAGAAGTAGGCATTATATTGGAGGAAGCTCCGGAATCAATCAAACAATTGTGCAGATTTTTATTGTACATCTCATAAGTCAAAAGAAAAGGAGGAGTTTGAGAATTTGATTTTTCCCCAATGAGCATAGTATCAGTAGCATCTACCTTATCTGGTGGCTTACCAGTTCCTCTTGCTGCTTTTGCAACTACACCGCTTGGTAAAGGAGCAATTGGTGTAGCATTTAATTCTTTCAATAGCAACTTTTGCTGGTGTTTCATTTTGCTGAGTTCATGTAAGGAAATGTTGGCTTTAATCTTTTTCATGTCTTCAACAATATTGTATTCCATAGGATCTGACACTACTAAAGTTTTCGCTGTTGATGTGAGAGGATTAGAAGAAGATGGTTGATTTTGAGTAGGTAATTGAGAAGTTTTCTTTACAATGGGTTTGTCTTTGGTACTTGGAGTTGTAATTTTCTTTTTTGGAACTGTTTGCACTGGTTCTGCTGTAGATTTACTCCTAGTACTTACAGGCATATCTTCTTCACTATCAGAATTAGGGAGAATAAAATCCCACATTCCATTTAATTCAGCTATCTCTTCACTTTCGTCTTCTTGATCTGATACTATAGATGTATCTTCTTCTTCTTCCTCTTCTTCTGACTCTGCATTAGATATTGCATTAGGAGGTTTAGATTCAACTTGGTTTCTTCTGAAATTTCGGAATGGTTTCTTGGTAGAAGTTTCAGCCACTTGTTTTTTAATTTCAACCATTTCATTTGACATGGTTTTAAGAACTTTTTGTAAACCTTCCATGTCATATGGATCTTTGGTATTTTTCTTTGAATCATCTCTGAAGCTAACCTTCTTTGATTTCCTTTCTTCAATAGCATTTTTCTTTTCGAGAGAAGTGATACGTTTTTCTACTGCAATAGCTTCTTTCATATTCTCACCCAATGTAGGCTTTGCAGCTCTTTCTACGAAAATTGCTATGTTTGAGGGTAAGGCAGTTATATACCATTCGATTCTGACTTGCTCACTAGGTTGTGAATTTGTATGAATTTTTTTCAAGAGTTTGTTGAATCTAGCATTGAATTCTTTTATAGGTTCTTTGGGTTCTATTTTCAAATTTGAGAGATCATTGAGTAAAGTTGCAATTGATCGATCATCTCCAAATTTGGTCAAAAAATGATCTGCAAAAATGTCCCAACTCGTTATAGATCCTGATGGTAATGAAAAATACCATGATCCTGCTACTCCCTGAAGAGTATATGGGAATAATCTAACTACAACATCTTCGTGTATGACTCCATTCAAATTAATAGCCAGCATAAAGTTATTGATATGTTCTTAAGCTTGAATGTTAAGATCTGGGCTAAACTTTGGAAGCCATTTTCCAGGATTGTCTGGTAAATCATGTAAAGGTGCAGCCATGTTGACTGCTCCTGGAGTAGACCATGGTCTCTGTGCCATTATTGGGATGATTATTGGAGGAATACCAGAAACTGGTGGTATTTGAATTGAAGTGGTTGGAATAGATGATGTTGAGATTGATGAGGATTGAGTAGAAGATGTTTGTGGAGATGATGATTGAAGAGATGATGATGAAACAACTGTACTTTGTTGAGTTGTGGTTTTGGAAACAGGTGTTTGAATATGAGATGATGAACTTGTATCACTTTCTGTTTCCGATTGAATTCTTTTTGTTTTGCCCTTACTAGGTAAAGGAAATTCTTTCGGAGGAATACCAAGTTTTTCACTTTGCAACCTAGTAAGAGGTTTTGAAGGAATAAATTTTGAGCTTACACTACCTTCAGATATTTCAGACTCTTCTAAAGATAATGACAATCCTTTCAATTTATGAATTAGATCTTGAACTTCAGGAGACTCAAGATGTTGTTTGTCTGAATGTTTTAAGATTTTGGTAGTGGGTGTCTGAATATTTTCTGCAATTTCTTCTCTTGGATTCTGAATTTCAGAAGAAATTGAAGAAGTTAATGAGGGTGTTTTGCTCTCAGAATGGCCTGTGGATAAAGATTTACTTGCCATTCATAGCTCATGCCCTCCTTCTAGCGCAAAAAATGTTGAAGCCTAGAAAATCTCTGCTTCAAACATCGGGGAAAACCACCCGGTCGGGACCTTAAGGCAGCTCCTTTTCCGTTTGGTATGGTGGCTCCGACTGGATTTAAAGGACCAGTTTCCTTGTAACTAAATGGATTGGATTGGATGGGTGGAAATGGGATTAAACTAACTGAAATAAAACTATCTAATTTAAGCTAAATACTGATAAAGAAACTCTAATACTAACCCGGGTAACTATATGTGAATACAACTTAAGATTGTTCCAATTCAACAATAACCATGAAAATGTATTATTAATTAAATTGAAATGTGCAGAAACAAATAAAGATAACTCTGTTTAAGAAATTAAACAGAGTTATATAAACATATTGCATTCATCATTGGATACCATTTACATGTAACTATGAAAAATAAAGTTTCAATTATACTCAGAAATGATATATAAAAAAAAGCGTTGTTAAAACAAATATACATATAAATGATAGCAATTTTAAAACGAATATCATAAAACAAAAGAGATCAACAGTAAACAGATAGAAATACCTTGCTCATCTTGATGACTTCAAATGCAATATGATACTCTATCCAGTAACTATAATGCAAAACCAAATTCCAAGGTACATAAATGCAACACTTCAAAGATAATTCCGCATGAAAATCACCAGATGTGATCCTTTTCAAAAAAATATATAAGACAATGGAGTACAGAAATGCAATCTCCAAGTCCAAAAATATTAAGATCCAGGACCCCTCTCTAAATGCATGAGAGGGGTTTAAATACTACTTAACTAACTCTAAAAATAGTTTATTACAAAAAATAAAGATTCGGTTCAATGACCGTCCTTTTCCTAGGCTAAAATACAGTGAAATTAAAACTAAATCTATCTAACTATGAACTTGATCTTTGATCTTGCAGGCATCTAGCATACTTTTGAAAAGATGCGGTTGACCGACTTCTGAATTCAACTGTCCTGAGAAGACAGAGTCAGCAAGTGTAGGAGCAATCTTCTCTGTAGCATTGATAATACAATTGAGTGCACTGTGCTGACTGTGTGGCTTTACCAAGTACATCTAGTATGAGTCCCAATTTAATCTTGTCAGCCCTTGGATGGATTTTTCTCTTTCTTCTGCCTTTTGCCTCCATTCTGCTTGCAATTGATTTTCCTGTGGGAGATAACCTGGAACAGTTTCAGAAATCAAGTTAGCTTTGTGTAAATTGTCATTTACACAATCAGTGAGAGTGTTTGCTGCTGTAGATGCCTCCTCTGCTGCCCTTTCTGCTCTTCTGATTTGTGCATCCCAATTAGTGAACAGTATTTCTTTATGGTTTTCATTAATGATGGGTGCACCAGCTTTTCTGCCTTCTTCTGTCTTTTGCCATGCTAAATAATCATTAATTTTTTCATTAATCAAATCATAATCATTTCGTAGATCTATGACATGACTTGTGATTTTATCGCTTTCTTGGCACAAAGAATTCCATTGCAATATTTTTTGGCAGAAAACTTCCTCTTGTTGCAGTAGTTGATTGTTCAAAGAGATGGTTTTTGAAATGAATTCTGGAAGCTTAGGATCATCCTTATGCTGTTCTTGGATTTCTTGAAGTTGTTGTTGTAACTCTTCAAGTTTTAATTGTGCTTCCTGATTGGCCTGTACCTGTTGCAATTGCTGTTGCATAGCCTTTATCTGTTCTTCTTTTTCATCCAACAAAAGTTGTATCTCAACTGCTTTATCAATTGTTGCAGAAGCATAAGCTCCTGTTATTTGAGATAACTTAGTGAGATTATGAGTAGGCTCTGTGGCAGGATCTTTCCACAAAACATCTACTTGTTCTGGTTCGGTAGCAATTGCACTTTCTATTTTCCTCTTTTTCCTTTGTCTCTTTACTACTGCTTTGTATTTAGGGCTATAAAATACATCCAGAGGAGGAATGTCCTCTACATTAAGTACAATTTCAGAGGAGGTCGTGATTGGTATGTGCTCTGTTACTGCGGCTGTGTTGCTTGTTCCTGCGTTCAAAACTTTGGTTGTTTGGACAGGGGTCTGTACATTCTATCCTTCTACATTAATCAATTGATTAAAGGTTTCCCATTCTTTATCTAACTCAATGGTGACTGGCTGTTGTTGTACATTGGGTGGAGGAGGATTTGTTTGTTAAGAAGTCAAAATTTGCTGTGGAGCAAGCTCTTTAGATTGTGCAGAATCGTTAATGGATTCTTCCATTTTATCTTCCTTTTCTTTGGATGTATTGGAGTGTTCAGAATCTCTGTTAGATTTTGATTTGGATTTACCTGTGCTTGAACTCTCCAACGTTAATACTAACAATTACTTGCTTCTTCTCGCAGGTGCCTCTGTTACAATTTCCAAAGGAATAGGAATTAGTCTCTTTCTCGTACAACTTGAATTCCCCCAAAATCCTCCTCGAGAGGAGCGCTTCTTTAGCCTAATTCAAAACCTCTTGAATGAATTTCGTTCCTAGAACATATCATCAAAGAGATCTTGCTCCGCGACAAATTCCTTACTTTGATTGCATTGGTAAAATTCTTAACAATATCATTTTGGTCAAATAACCTTCTTGAGAATTTGAACAGCTGTAGGCATGTAACGTTGCCTATCTCTTGAAATGCATGACCAATATCCAACAGTGAAAATTTTCCACATTTTATGGAAAATTGTGGCCAAATGCCCTTTTTCTTGTCTTTTAAATCTTTCGTCATACCTCCCTGGCCACAGGTCTAATAAGCAATTTCCCGAGCTACAAGCCTATCTGGAACATATAGGGGTAACACATGGGAGAAGCATAACTTCCAAAAACCCTAATATAAGTGAAAAATTCTTCTTCAAACCATCTTGTGACGGGGAGAATATCAACCTCTGTTTCTGAGGATAACCTTGGGGCATCCTTATTATACAATTTTCTGTATAATGGCAACATTATTCCATGGAAAATTTGGTAAAAATGGGGAACAAAATTAGACTCCCATAGTTCTTTATGGTACACATGAATGGGAAAAGGATCGTGGATAGTCCATTTCCATCCCATCACAGGGAATTTAGAGACATAGCAGATGGTGTCCATGACATAAGAAGATAAATAAAAAGGCGGATAAACCCGCTGGGAAACATTTCGTTTAGACCGGTAATGAAAAATAGCAGTGGTGAGATTATCAGACAGGATTTTGGCCCAATCTACAACTGTAGAATTAACAACCGCATTTAACAAAGGAAGCCATTCGGGTAAGATCATATTAATGTCAGGCTTTCCAAAAAGCCTGCATAACATGGCAGCAGTAAAACAATAAGGAGAGGTAAGTGAACCCGTGCTGTACATACCTTGTTTGTTCTTCTTCAATGGTTCACTTCTTTTGGTCCACTCCTTTGTGCATTCTGCCAAATTTGAGTGTTCTTTTGCAAACTCTTCCATAAATTGCCTGTTGAAAGTTGCCTGAGGTTCTGGCAGCTTATACATTAATCTCAGATCTTCTATGGTGAATGACCCAATTAGCTTTTCTGATGGAGTTCTGAATTGTCTCACTTTAAATATCTCCCAGGCTATCCGAAAGACCCATCTCACCATGAAACCGTATATGGAGAATCCTTGGTCTTGCTGCTATTCTATGTAGAAATGAGCAAGCCAAGTCTCTAAGGGTTGCTCGTACCGCATCCTTTGAACTCGCCGTAGGCCGTAATCTCATCACCACAGGTTTTCATTCCTCTAACAAATGGTACATTCCTCCCAAGTGGATATGACTGATGTTTGTTACAGTGCGTATGGTTCCAAGGTGATAGCGAAGCCATTTATTTGTTCTCAGAACTTGAGCTCTTCTCCTTCTTACCCATAATGTTTAGCGGAAGCTTTGTATAGTGGTCTGCTCCTTCGTGCCTGCGTTTTATGAATAAATGAGAGTAATGATATAAGAAAGGTGATGAGACTGTTTTGAATGTGAAAGCAGATGAAATATAATATTTAAATTGTGAAACGACTTTCAATCTAAACACAATCTCTTTTCACATTAATAATCAATCCAATCATTTAATATAATCATTAAAGCGCATAACGGATTTGACATGTGGGAAGATTGCCTTGGGATAGTGCGCCTACATGAATCTGCGACATTGCGATCTGCGATTTGCTGCGCAATATCACAATATCGCAATGTCGCAATATCGCAAAATGAAATCATCACAGTCATAAAAATAGCGCAAAAACGGGAATTGCGTAATAACGCAAAGCGCATATCGCAAAAATCACAAAAGCGCATATCGCAAAAAGCGCACAATCGCAAAAGCGCACAATCGCAAAAGCGTAGAATTGATAAGAGCGCAAAATCACAATAGCGCAGAATTGATAAGAGCGCAAAAGATATTTATTAATCATTTCTGTTTTCTGCGCTATGCGATCTGCGATCAATGCGTTTTATATATATACTATTTTGTTATGGATGCGCTATCTTGTTTCAAGAGCAATTTTATTACAATCTATCATGAACTTAAGTGTTTCTAAATATTATTTCTAAGGGATTTTATAAGTTTATGATAGAAAGTTTTATTTGTAAAGGCAAACAAATCCTAATTGATTTTTTTGGATTTTTAACTAAGGGTCCCCATTTATTTAGTATTATTACTAATAATAAATAAAAAAGGGGGGTTGTTGCTGGTCACAACAGGTTGTAGCAGAGAGTCAACTTGCCTACTCTCAGAGATATGTTGGGCCTCATACAGTTCGTCTAGTATATTTTTAGGTGAATGGTGGACAACTATGAATTTCTTCTTCTGTTGCACATGAGGTTAGGTTCCTCTCATTATTAGTCACCACCATAACACACTTTACTAGTGATGGGAAGCAAGTTATTTTCCCTTTTTTGTATTATGTCAATTCTTTCATTCAGGCGCCACAATGTATCAGATGGTTTGCCATTTTTTGAGGCAATTTTGTATGGATTTAGATAGATGTCGTGTGATGATACATGGGAGGACAAGCATCCCTTTCGCTCAAGCTTATTTGTTTATTTTTTGAGAGGTTTCTAGAGATGAGGCCTACATTTGACCGTCACCCTCCTAGGCCAATGACTGAGCTCTGGATACGCATGTGGGGTTAGATGATGCCCAAGAGGGGCCTACCTGATTATCTGACTGGAATTTCCACCCAGGCACTGGCGCTATTGGCCAGTGAGGGTGACTATGCATTTATATTGTTGTTTCCATATGCGGGTATTGATTGGAGACAGTGTCCCAACATCCTCTTTAAAGTGGATGGGCCTGTAGATGATAGAGGCAATATTAGTGTTTTCTTTAAATTACTCTAGTTTCATTTTATTGTTTTGATTAATTAAAATAAAATTTATTCGAGCAAATTATTTAACTTGTTTGATTAAATTTTTGAATGATTTTTTCTAAGTATTGTTGTGTATTATATATTTTTTAGACATTAGCACATTCCTTGGGGACATGCCTCCTCCCACATCATATGGATCAGATGAAGAGGTGGGCAATACCCAAGAGAGTGAGGCACATCTTTAAGGGGGCATGGGCGTCTGGGCCCGTAGGACTCGTCTGAGATTTTAGATGGACTATTGCAACATATTTTCTATAGTTTTGGTTGAAGAGGAAGTCTACCTTAGGAAGGCTCGAGACATCAACACAAATCCTAGGTTCATGGATATCTACAGGGACTGCCTGCGCGAGATGATGACACTTGTGTGTCATATGATCAGAGCTAGTAGGCACTAGAAGAAATTTAAGCCTAAACGTGGCCTCTTAAGAAAAAATAATAATAAGAAAAAATAATAAAATAATAGTTAAAATAATAAAATAAGGGTTATGAATTTTGGAGGGAAAAGAAGAAAACTACTTTTTTAATTGTCTTTATGGCTTATCTCCTTATAGGTTTACCAAAATTTCAAGTGTAAACACTCTTTGGATGTAGAATTAAATTCCACATCTAACAGTACCCAGTATGCATACTTTTGAGAAGACCCACATTGATAAAAAATTAATTTACATTAAAAAAATGTGTTGAACATGTTTTTTTTAATGTATCTTCAATTTTTATCGCTATGTGTCTTCTCAAAAGTTTCATAATGGGTACTTGTTAGATGTGGAATTTAATTCCACATTCGTTGGATGCATAATTAAATTATGCATCCAACGAGTGTCTACACTTGAAATTTGAGTAAACCTTTAAGGAGATAAGTCATAAATACAATTAAAAAAATTAGTTTTTCTTCTTTTCCCTCCAAAATATTTACATGTACCTATTTTTAAATTTAAAGGATTTTTATTGGTTTAAATATTATGACATGGAAATTACATGAAAATTTCATGGGCACTTTTAGGCTGAAATTTCCTCTAATTCTATTGGCAACGATGAGGGATGCAGGGCATGCAACACCATATACGTCGAATGAGCCTTCATGCAGTGCTACCCCATCAGATCATGATGATGAGGGCAGTGATCATGATGCTTTTGGTATTAATACCCCATCAGATAATGGTCATGGTGTCGGTGATCCTTCTGGTAATACACCTCCTCCTCATTCGCCTAATGATCAGATGCCAAAGCTAGAGGATGTGCCCTATGTTTCTCCTGATAGAGCAAACAAGCCACCTCCTCCTCCACCTCAGAGTTTGACATAAATTGAGGCAGTAGTTGACCATCCATCGTCTTCTTTTTCATACCAACCACCTCCTCCTCCACATCAAAGTTCGACAGACGTTGAGGCAATAGTTGACCTTCCATCTTCTTTTGTTTCAGACCATGCTTGCACTACTACGTCTGTTGTATTAGATATTTGATTGCAATTATTTGAATTGTTTGTATATGTATGTGATAACAATAATTTGGCATGGGATTTATATTAATTTGATGATGTGTGTGGTGATGATGTTATATTACAATATTTGTATTTTGTTAGATGTGATCACGAGGATGATGCCCTATTAGATTATTAGATTTGTGCTAGCTAATGATGTTTTTATGTGCTAGAGGTGTATATAATTAAGAAATGGTAGTGAATATGGATGTGTATCTTAGATGATGTTTATGTTTTTTAGATGGTTATCATCATGATGTTTATTTTTATAAAATAATATTTACTACAGATTATGTATTGGTGAAATTATATAAAAAATTTATATACGAAATTGCATGCATAATGACTTACTTTAGTATGGTTGAAACTATGATTGTAAAATTACGATAAATATTTTACTATTGCTTAGATAGTTCATTTGTATTCATTTTAACTTAATTAGTAACTTATTTCAATATTTACAAGGAAAAAATAATTAAAGATAAATTAATTTAGTTAGTTCTTAATACGACAAAAAAGTGTAACTCATTAAATTTTTAATATAAAATATTAATAATAATAAATTATTCAAAAATGAAATTTAACCAATTCAATATTGGTTTATAAAATTCAACCTATTATTAAATTTAAAAAACTAAAGTCAATTTTTTTTTTTTTTTAGATTTAATTTAACTTAAAAAATTATATTTTTATAAAATTTAATTTATCACTAAATTTATGATATTGTCAATCATTTTAAATTTATTATTTATAACAACTTTTACCAATTTAAATTAGAAATTTCTCTCTTTAAATATGAGAATCAAGAAATGTAAAATAATGCTTGTGAAGTTACTTGTAGTTGGAGATTTTCTCTATTGGAATTTC
>CM076575.1:1695693644-1695777641 GCA_034641835.2 Pinus albicaulis | reverse complement strand
TCCCTTAAAGAGGCAAGTGAATTTTTTTTCTGGTAATAAAGATATAACATTTTGGTGCTATTTTGGTTTTTTATTTGCTATTTTACTGGTTTAAATTTAACTCTTATTAATAATAAATATGAGTTAAATAATACAAAAATCATACTATATTAGATTTAAACTTTTGACAAATAATATATTTGATTATTTCTTAATGAACAACTCAATAAATATTAATTTTTCCACATACTTATCACGAGATAGTCACTAAAATTCATGTTTTCACATTTCTCCTAACTAATATTACATCATGTTCACAATGATAAATACATGTCTACTTTAAATAATTTACTTTGAAATACTTGAAAACAAATATTTATTTTACATAATCTAAATAGGAAAGAAAAATGCAACACCAACTCTCTTAGAAAGTCAAACAAATGCCTCTTAATCACCATCACGTTATTTATTATTTAATTCTTAGCCATAAAATATTTATAATTCAACTTTTATTTATAATTACCATTGAAAAGAAAAGTCAAAATTGTTCCTTTATGCACGAAGAAAAAATTAAAACCTCTCATGCATCCATGTAAGCCCATGTGTTTCTCTTGTGGTCAATAAAAAGATGTAATCAACATTTTATACATGTGTAAGACCTCCTTTTAGTTTACATAATGTTGCAAGAACTATAATTTAAATATAGTAAACATGACTTTACCTCTCATGTCAAGTATTTAATCTTAGATATTAATACACAATTTTCTCATTGTTAAGGTCCTCATAGAGTTATCAATACATGATTTCTATTGATTTTGAACTAAAGAAGAAGAAAAAACATGTGAACTGATTAATAAACCAATAAGTATCTAAATCGAAAATAAATCTTCAATGTTGTTTCTAAATTCACTATTTTCTCATTTTATTTATATTCTTCTCATTTTCCTATTTGAGAAGGATTGTGACCTTGAAGCATTATTATCATAAATATTGTAAAAAATTGGAAATACTTAGTTTTAAGTGTAAAAATGTTTCCACTGCAAAAAAAAAACGAGTAAAAACGTTTATGAATCTTAACGATTATATTAAATGTTAACAAACGAATAAAAAATATAATTAGAAAAATAAAGAAAAAAACATACAACAATAGTATAAATGATGAAATAACACAAGTACATATCACTCTCTTTTGTCATCACCCTAATTATCTTCCTTGCTTGGCATGATAACATTGTTGTTCTCAAAATATGTTTTGATTTAGGTATGTGTCTTAATACGAACCACCAATCCTTATCCAACATGTTTGGGAAAAAAGCACTTGGTTGCAATATTTTGGGAAAACATAAGGCTTCCTAGCTTCACACCACATCTTTCTAGAGTTGATAGATATCGTCCCACTATCGTGGTCTTCCTTTAAATTATTCTTATCAAACGTGTCCCACCTCTTACACCTAAAAATAACACATCAGAACAAAGAGAAGCCCACTTGAATAATCTCTTGTATCTTTCCAACATAACCTAACGTCCCCTGCATTAGGTTTTGATCACGATGGCTAGCCTGACTAGATTTGTTGAACTCGATTTCCACTCCACAGTCTTGTGTCATGCATCCATCATCGACATCTTTCAAGTGAAAATGATGTCCATACGCCCAACTAGATGGGAAAAAATGCACCTATAAAAAAGTGAAAAAATCATAGTGTCACGTGTCTAATAACCCGAACATAATTAAAAATATAAAATATATATAGATGTTACAATTCAAAGGTGCAATATGAAGTTAAAAATGTATAGAAAGAGATTATAATTACCGAGTTGTTGCAACCAATCCCTATGTTTAGTTCATCCTCTTCAACACACAGGTAACAACCAGATGCACTGTATTTTTCTTTGACTTGATTAGCTACCCAATTATTAAGGCATGCCATTGGCATATTTTCTTTTAAATGATCAGGATAATACAAACTTCTACCATTCAACCATTTGAATTCTTTCCTATTACTGTCCCATTTCCTCCTCTTCTAATCGTTCAATGCGACCCACAATTGTGTCTCTTTCATATTGTAAAGAATGAATTTGTTGATGGCTTCAATTTCTGAATTCGCTAATGAAATCAAACCAACATATATAGTATGTATGAGATTGAAATATGCACTAATACAAATTTCAGTGTGAATAATTACTATGTAGAAATTTGACAAATGATAATCCACTTACTCTTTATCACACGCCCCTTTCCATTTGTTTTGAGAAGCTCCCCTTCTCTTTTGTCTTCATCTCTTTTATCGTTCCAAATTTACACACCTGGTGTGTTGTTAATATGCTAGATGTACTCACTGTCATAATAGAAATATTCATACAATATATACCCCTCTGTCATAGACCCCTCTCGTTTTTTCCTTCGTAAAAAAAAACCTTTCAATTTCTTCATGTAGCTATCTAAGAAGAACATCCAATGACAAGAAACCACCCCAACTAATTCAAACTCATATACTAGGTGAATTAGAAGATGAACCTGCAAGTCCATGAAACTTGTCGACAATTCCTTCTAAAACATACAAACAATCTCATTTGTCTCATGAGACCACCATGGAATGTTATCCATATTAATCACCTTTGATGTGATCCATTGCACACATGCAAATAATTTAGATATGGCATGTTGTAGGTCTTGGGGGAAGTCATGGTTCACATACCCACGCATGAATATAAGATAATGACACTGCACTGTAAATAGTACATTATACAAAAATCAACAATAAAATATCCCATTGCATAAAAATAAAAATAAAATAATAAAATCTTGTTTTTGACATACGTACTCTTAGAAGGTTCAAATGGTCATGTGATTTCAAACCCGACAAACAATCTTATATAATGAAGCAACGTTGTAGTGAAGACCCATATAAATAAGGCACTCTCACACTCATTATAACTTCATTTTCCAAAGAAAGATAATCTTTCTTTAAAATCCATGGGACATCATCTTCTTTGAAAGACCAAGAGGGACCAACCTCTCCTCTAGTTTATTGCCTTGGCCAAAGTTTATTTTTAGTTTTTGAAGAAATACAATCTCTCCTAACATCCAATGTCTCATTTTATTTCAATGATATATGCCTTCATAAAGAAGATGAAATATTTTTAAATATATGATGGGATCTGGTAAGTGGGTAATATTAAGATGCTCCCAATATGGGAGCTCATAAAAGACAAATTTTATTTTCATCCCAATGGGAAATTTCTCAACATGGGCGTCGAAGAATTCTGGATCATCGAACATAGCTCCCCATTTGAATCGAACATTTATGAAAAAACCTTCTCTCTTTCACATGCTCTAATCCATTTGATTGATGTCATTATTGCAGGCCTTTGGGTTCTCTCTATTTTACCATTGAAAGGAGATGTTGCTCTTCTGTAAGGGTGTTATTTTGGGAGGAATACCCTGGAGCAGTCATACACTAGCTTTTGTAGCTGGTCGGACCACCTAGCCTTTAGAGAAGGTCCAAAAAAATTACATCCATGATACCATTTTGTTACAAGACCTGTGAAATTATTGTATATAGGCGGATATGTTAATGACCTTGAAGACTCAAAATAATTGTAGCAAATTAAATTAAATATATGTGAAACAATATTATTGCGTATATAAACAAATCAATAAAAATGTAATTTACCAGAGAAAACTCCTAAGCCTGGATAATCATGTATGGTGTAAGCACATATGCCATACAACATAAAACTCTTCTCTGTTGTGATGGGTCTTGATACATCGTAGACATGTATCCCTTTCCATAATTCCTTTAATTCATCTACCAATGGTTGTAAGTAGACATCCATATTCTTCATTTGTCTTCTACCAAGGACTAGGAGAGCCAACATAAGATGTTCATTCTTCATGGACAAACATATGCATTAGGGGAATTTTGAGGTCTAAAATGGGCCTCCTAAGGAAATAATAAAATAATAGCTAAACCAATAAAATAATATTTATGAATTTGCAATTCACTTTTTGTACCACAATCCATGTAACCATAGTTAAATTCAATTCAAAAGTTGTACCAAAATAAAATTAATAAAAAATTTGTATTGATGTGACTATAAATAAGAATGAGCTTTTAAAAAAAAAGTCATTATCATTAAACAATTAATGCATTTGTCCTTTTTACTAAATTAACTTAAAATAAAATATAAATATAAATTTATAAATTCTTAATTATATTATCTGCTATTAATTAAAATTTATATTATTTAAATTTTATAATAGCTTGTAATTGATATACTATATAAAAATAATATAATATAATATAATAAATGTATAGGGATATGCATTGTTTCTTTCAAGAAATATTAAATGAAAATAATATATTTTTATTCAAAAAGTGTGAAATGACATTATTATGAGTACTTTACTTTGACTTTAAAAGTACTTAGAGCACTTATATGGTTAACCACGAGCTTTAATTCACCATTAAGAATGTGACAAGTAAATACCTTTAACTCAAGCAATGCCACCTCAACCATTAGGGATGATGTCATCCTCTAAAATGCGATTGGTTCTCATAAAGTGAACTTTGATTGTACATTTTCCTTAGGAGGCCCATTTTAGACCTCAAAATTCCGCTAATGGGGGGTATTGTTATTAATCACTACTACAGGACAAACATAATGGTTGGTGTTTTGGAGGGAATATGGGTTGATTCCATCCATGGCTATGTTGAGTCATATACTTCGTACTTCATACTTGAATTTTTCAGGTCATGTATCCTTTATATGCTTAATATCTATTGAATCTATTGGCTTTCACATAACTCCTTACTCACTTTTGTGTGAGGCATGCCATCTCTATAACATATATAATTCTTTGCAATGAAAGAGTTTTTGAATCATTGGGATTATAGGCATGTGCCTCAATATCTTATGAAAAGGACCATGTGATTTACCGATTTTTTTAAATTACGGTACCTTTCATGCACACATTTCAGACATATCTCATTGTCTACATATTCACCTCTATATAGAATACAATCATTTAGACATGCATGATATGATATGTACTCAACACCCAACATTTTCAACAACTTCTTTGTCTCCTTGCAACTACCAAATAATACATTATCATTTGTATTTAAGTATTAAGGGGTTTCGCAGTTCATTATATTAGATATCATTGTTTTGGGATTCAAATGCGTTAAGAAAGTCATTCAACTATGGTCATAGTTGAATGACTTTCTTAACGCAGTTGAATCCCAAAAAATTGACATCTAATACATTATGACTTGAAAGAACCTTATATTTGAATAACATGCAGTTGATGGGGAATATAATTTTACAATGTTAATATTTAATGTTTGTAAAATCAACCATTTTTAATGTTGATTGTGTGACAAGATTTCTCAAAGTATAAGGGAATTGATTGATCATGCAAATGAATTACCTCAATATTACCGAGAAACATATATTCGACATGCCAAACTTTGCTTTCAAGTTGTAAACCAAAATCATTGTCACCAATTGATTAGACTTTGACTTGTCACTAGGTCCAAAGAGAGGGGTGGTGGAAGAAAATTTCAAGCTTTAGAATAATGTATCATCCCCTTATCGTTTTGGAATGCATCTAACAAAATTTCCTCCATATATGTTGTATCTCGTAAGTAATTATCCATACCAACCTCTGTTTGATTTCTTCCATCAACCAACTTGTGATGAAGAACTACTATTATTGTAGTCATTCCTAATTGGTGAATCTGGACATAGTGGGAATTGAATACGTGGTTGATTCAACCATTGTTTGTGTGCTTCTTCTTCGAGTATTTCTCTTAATGCAACCTTTTCCTAAGTTGACATTGTAGTGGGGTGCACCAAAAGATGGTAGGTGGGTCGCTTATCATCACTAGAATCATAATTTAAAAAAATATTGAATGTAATTAGTATAATATTAATGATATTAGTAAGCACAACAATGCAATTTGTTTGTTGAAATTACATTATAACAAACAATTATTACCATCGTTGATCCAAGATTGTGGTTGCAAGATGCCATGTTCCAATTGGTAGGGTGAAGAGGTTGTCCATTTTCATCTACCAACTGCTTTCGATATGTTTCTCCTAATAAGAGCTTCTTACGATTTTGAAATGGAGGAATATTTTATGCATATAAACTCGATTTTGAATCAAAATCCTGCAAATTTGGATACATTTTTATTCAAATTAACATGGATTAAAAAAAAATCAATTAGATAATCGAAATATAAATAAAATCTGAACTAAATAGAGATGGAAAGGGATAACTATGCAAAGGACTTTGATCAGTAATATGGAATAAGTTGGAATTTGAAGAATTGACCATCTAATATTATGGATATTTTTTCCCTGTAATTGAGAAAAAAACAAAATAATATTTTGTGTGCATATCTAAAAATTAATTTTGAGAACTATATAAACACAATCTAAATTTCAATATAGTTTTCAAACCATTTTTAAAGAACAAGGCAGCTTTCAGCAGAAAACATATACTATGAATCATTGTAATTCATGTGGATGTGTCCTAAAGGATAATTTGAGATTAATATGCCATTTTATGTGAAACTAAAATTTCAGATGGATTTTAAACCCTACTGGTGCGCTTATGAGAACAAATTGCACTAATGCATTTAAATAATAATAGCACAATGGCGTTCAAATAATACCCACACTAATCTGAAAATGGGTTGGATAACTTGTTATGCTTTTCAAGAACCTCCCACTCAGTTAAACAAATAAAAGATTTAGCTTATACTTGACTTTTGCAGAATTTTATACTTGAAACAAGTGTATGTTTTTTTAACTGTTTAAGTGCTTTAAGTCCATTTGTTTTTTCTAATATTAAACATATGCAACATCCATATAATGCAGCAAATAAACATCAACACATAACAACAAATTTAATCTAGTAGTTCACCCGAATATCGTGGGCTACGTCTCCTTGAGCTCGTCATCTTGACTTAGCTCTTTGAGATTATGATGAAAAGATTTTTTTACAAGTAAATACTTAACTCCAATGGTTATTTTGGATATACCATTGGGTTTATAATACAATCATACCCTTGCCATGGCTGTCATCACTCTGAAATCAGATCTAGGCTTCGTTAGACTTGATTCCTTCTGTCGGTGCTCTTGAGCTTCTCTGAGCTTCTCTATGACATTGACTCCTTCAGAATTATTTTTCTGTCCTTGAAACCTCACCTACTGTCTCCAACACATATCATACCTCCAAAAGTGTCTGATCATTTTCTCTAAAAGAGCATTGGCTTCCCAATCTAAGTCTCTATCCACTGATGGCCCTAGGTTGACCAAAAATTCCATGTGGATCTTCGACCTTAAGAATTCTTCAAATGGCTTTGAAAATACCTTCAATGGATTCATAATGCCAAAAATAGTCAGAATAGACTATTGATTCGCTAAAATTGGCCTCCGGCTGCTCTGGTTTCGCCTCCAACACCTAATGGCACCCCTTGGCTTTGGGTCAAAGAAAAATTCTTTGTGGGTTATGAACCTTTAGAAGTCCTCAAAGGCTTCTAAAAACTCTATCAATGGATTTAGAAGTATCAAAATAGTCGAAATAGACTATTGGTTTGCTGAGAATGGATACTGGTTGCCTTAGATAAGCCTCATTCTCTTGCTGGCACTTATTGGCCCTAGTGGCCCCTGGAACTTCTCTGAAGCAACTCGGCTTTCAAGAGTCATATACAGGCTTTTAAAACCACATCATTAGTTCTATAATGTCTGAAACATCCAAAATTGACTATTGTATTTTTGAGAAAGGCCTCTAGCTACATTGGCTAGGCCTTAAACTACTACTGGCCCATGGTGGCCCTTAGAACTTCTCTAAAGCAAAAACGTGCTCAAAATTCCTCTGATGGCTCTGTAACCATCACCAATGAGTCTGGAATGTCTGAGAAAGTCGAAATTGACTATTGGCACTCTCAGAATGGACTAATCTAGCTCAAGATAGAGCCTAAACTCATTTTGCCCAGTGACCCCTAAAAGTCCTCCACCAAATGTGGAGAGACTGAACTTAACTCCAGTTATATTTGGAATTTCCGCAAAGTTTGGTGGCGCACCAAAATTTCCTCCAGCGCTAACTGCAACATTAACTTTAACATTGTGGTTTGGGCACATGCCACTACAAAATCCGTGGTTATTTGACCATTGGGTGGATTATTCATGCAGTTTGTTAACCATAACCTTAACTGTCGGCTTATGCCCCATCGAGTTATCACATGTCATGGCTTAACAGTTTGCAGAGTTGACAGAATGGATAAACCGTTGGGTTGTTTTAAACCGTAGCATCACATTTGACCAAATAACATCACCTGTAGGCAGACCGTTAATGGTTAGGGCTTAAGCCCTTAGGTCTTGGTGTTGCGGTCATGTGTGGAGGGGCTGGCCCCTCTGAACCCCAATTTGCATTTCCATTAAACCATAAATTAAATCGTAAAACTTATATGGTTAAGATCCATGGTTGGCAGAGACAGTAAGGCTTGGGCCTAGCGGGCATGAGGTCCAGGGTTCGACCCCCGGCCGCCCCAATAAAATTTTAGACCATCAAACTTGGGCCACGTGGCGGCCTCTAATTGGTCGAACCAAAACTATCAACTAAATGCCGAATTAAACAATGCCACTTGTCAGCATATGACTGGTCTAGACGAAATATTGTGGGGAATATTCTCTTTTTAAATTTCCCAAATTCCAGTCAAACTTGGTCAAAGGAAAAAAACTGCAGTTTACTGGACTTTTAAAATCATGATAACTTCTTCATACGGAGTCGGTTTTTTGAATCGTTTGCAGGGCCAGAATCAAGAAGACGAGATCTATCCGGTCGCTTAGGTTTGGCACACTTCCAAACACTTTGAATTTTGAGCTACCACTTAGGTCCATGATCCAAATGTGATCACACACTGTCTTATGACATTCCAAAAAATATAAAATATGTTATCATGTCACTGCTCTTGTACTAAAACACACCGCTGAATTTAAATAAAAACAACACCGGTACATACCTGTTTCTGGGATTTTGAAAATAAAAACAAATTCTACCATCTCGGTGCTCTTATAATAATTACAACATTAGTGCATTTAAATAGAAACCACACTATGTTGTTAAAATATCAATTGCGTCGTTTTAGGATTTCGAAAAAAAATAAAAATGAATTGTATCATGTTAGTGCACTCAAAAAATTTGGCGCCTCGGTAATGCCAGTGTACTTTTCATGTAAACTCACTGGTGCTCTTTACTATTGAACACATCCATGTTGAGATAAAATGAAAAAAAAAAGTTTTTTTTTTTTTTTTTTAATGAGTGGCAATTGGTTTTTCAAAATATCATTTTATAAAGTATTTTAAATAGTAAAAAACGTTCACTATCATTATTTTTCCTAAAATTTCAAGGGAGTGATTTGCAAGAGAGACATACCAGGAGCATTGTGCAACATCATAATACTTTGGAGCAGTAGAACTATTTAGAAGATTAGAAGCTGAAAGGTATGGTGATTCTCTCAAAACCATGCATAGTAAAAAAATAAAAATTATTGTTGATTTTACTAATATATATATATTTTTAATTCATGCTAGGGTTTAATTAAAAAAAGATCATTTGCAAGAGAGACATACTGGGAGCACAATGGAGTAGAAAAATATTTTGGAGCCACAAAAAGATCAGATTTTGAAAGGTATGGTGATTCACTCAAAATTCTACATAGCAAAAAATTTAAATTTTACAATTGATTTCACTGTTAAATTATTTTACAAATTCTGTTAGATTTATTCACAATTCATATATATATATATATATATATATATATATATATATATATTAAAAAACCCTGTATAATAAACAAATTTACTATTGATTTTACTAGTGATTTTTTTTATGATCTTTGTTCCTATTTAAATTTAATTAAAATTCAGAAAAAAACAAAAAACAAAAAAAAATCAATACTTAAACCCTTGCGTGTTCTTGCTTATGTGACTGAAAAATTTCACCTTAGGGTTTAACACCCTCTACCATTTCACAATTAAGGTTTTTAATTTTAGGAATTTTATAATTTATGGGTTTGTGTACTTCCTATATATAGGGTGTTTAACATGTAAAGTAGGGGGATCTTTTATCCAATTAGATCCAAACCAGGTCGACCCTGACCTTTTTTTTTTTAAACGATGTACGTTTTGTGGTGTGATAATGTAATATAACGCATCGATGTGCCTTTTGTAATATAACGCACCAATATATTATAACCTTGTCGGTTCTATCCAATCCATTCATCAATGCTCTTGGTATAATATAACGCACTGACACACCTCTACCAAGTAGCACATTCATTAGGGGAATTTTGAGGTCTAAAATGAGCCTCCTAAAGAAATAATAAAATAATAGCTAAACCAATAAAATAATATTTATTAATTTTCAATTCACTTTTTACACCACAATCAATGTAACCATAGTCAAATTCAATTCAAAAGTTGTACCAAAATAAAATTAATAAAAAAATTGTATTGATGTGACTATAAATAAGAATGAGTTTTTCAAGAAAAAATCATTATCATTGAACAACTAATGCATTTGTCCTTTGTACTTATATAACTTAAAATAAAATATAAATATAAATTTATAAATTGTTAATTATATTACATGCTATCAATTAAAAATTATATTATTTAAATTGTATAATAACAAGTAATTAATATACTATATAAATATAATATAATAAATGTATAGGGATATGTATTGTTTCTTTCAAGAAATATGAAATGACAATAATATATTTTTATTCAAAAAGTGTGAAATGACATTTATTATGAGTACGTTACTTTGACTTTAAAAATACTTAGAGCTCTACCATGGTTAACCATGAGTTTTTATCCACCATTGAGAATGTGACAAGTAAGTACCTTTAACTCAAGCAATGTCACCTCAACCATTAGAGATGATGTCATCCCCTAAAATGTGATTGGTTCTCATAAAGTTAATTTTGATTGTACATTTTCCTTAGGAGGCCCATTTTAGACCTCAAAATTCTCTTAATGTAAGTCATTGCGGTGCATTTATCGTTACAAATCACATTGTCATAATTTAAAATTATTTTAAAAAATTAATTTTTGTTGATGGTGTTGAACAATTAAACGTTTGGTACATTTAATGGCCTAAACACAACAGTGTGTTTATTCAAATAAACGCACCAGTGTGTTTATTCAAATAAACACACCAGTTACCAAAGCTCTTTTGGATGAAAATTATTTGATTTATGTATAAAATATATTTAATGGCTTTTGCATTGAACGATGTAGGTTGTATATTGATAAAAAAATGTCTGGGAAGTTGTCAAGTAACAAAAATACAGATCAACACAATAATAACTCATCGAAAAAAGCAGAGAAGACAAATTACTTGTAAATTATTTACTAAAATTAATATGTTTGAACTATATGTAAGTTTAACTAATATATATTGGTTAGTGTGCATCATGCAGAGTCACAAAATGAAGAAGTTCGATAATATTATCTCTAATCTAAGTGTAGAAGAGCGTAAAATCCCGATAGAAAAATTGCAGAAGGATAAATCATGTGAATGAAAAAAACTATTCAATATAAGTTTTTTTTTTTTTTTTTTTTGAATTTTCATTAATAATACTTAAGAATATTAGATAACATGTTTCAAAATACTCCCCAGATGCGGGTTGTATTTAGTCACACAGATTTCCATGAGGTGGCCATGTGGCTCACCACATCGCGCGCCCATGTGCCCCATCCTTGGGATGCACAACACCATCAAAACTCGAGTGGGCTGGGCCTTAAATTCCCATGCACCACCTTAAACTCTACGTACTTTGCAAGCTGGTTAATTACTCCTCTCAACATGTTGCTCTATCTTCCCACTCTGCCTCTGGCTTTCCAGCCCACCCTGACTGTCATCTCGTCGCTCCTTCTGCTTCGGCCCTCATCTACTCTGGTGCGAAGTCTTTGGGCTCCCGCCCCTACAGTGACGCCTCCGTCTTATCGAGCCTTATACATGCCGCCCAGAATGCTGCGTCACCATCGATAGCCTAGCAAAAGAGCGAGGGGAAGGGGCCTCCCTTCGCGGCCTCCCCTGCCCATGGCCTCCCCTCCAGACTTGAATTTCCCGGTCTCATCGGACCCTGCAGACTTGCTTCCTCCTACCCTTGCGCCTGCTATGCTCTTTGACCCCATGGCCCCTCCTGCTCCGCCCTTGGCTCCTCCCACTGGACCCTCCTCCTCCCGAGGCAAGAAGCGTGCCCACAAATAAAAAATCTCTGAGGAGCCTTCCTTCCTTCCCCGTAAGCTCAAGGCACTCCCGGTGTCACCCGCCTCTAGCCCCTCTTTGGACGATAGTGACTTCAAGCCAGCCGAGGAGTTGCAGCTACCAAGTCTCAGTCTTTCGGGTTCTATGAAGGGCAAGGAAGTCCTCCACGCGACGGGTGCCATAAACATTTCAACTTATTTGCAGGATAATGCTCCTCAGTACACTCCAGCCGAGCGACTCGGACTTCCGCCCTCCCCTCGCGAGCAGCATGAAGACAATGAATCGTTGGATTACGGCTACATCTGCCGTATCCTAGAGGAAGAACCTCTAACCAGCGTCGAGCATGAAAGCTCTTCTTAGCATGTTCTCGTTGAACTCCTTAGTTTGCAGGTTTTGGACACCTCTCTTGTTTGTTATTTTAGTTTCTTTTTGCACTATGTTAAAGGCTGGTTTCCCACCAAGGGCAGCCCAGTATATTTGGAATTTTTTGGTCGGTTTCCCCACCATGGGCAGTCTAGTTTTTACCAGCAGTTTTCTGTACAATCCCTCAGTTATGGATTTCTCCATTTCTGAGGATATGCCTTGTAAACTTTGCTTGACGACTTAATAGAAATAATATTACTTTAAAAAAAAAAAAAAAAAAAAAAAAAAACATGTTTCAAAATATTTATTAATTCATATAAATTTAATTTTCAACAAGGAACAACAACGAATGAAAATATCAATGCCATTCTAAGAAAAGAAAAATTGTAGAATATGTAAATGACGATGAATTCGTCCCGAGTTCATCTGGAGTGGTGTTACAGGTTAATGAAAGGAGTTTTTTTTCTAGAACTATGAGGGATCTAGTGGAACACACATATATACATACTTTTTACTTAAAATACAAAAATCAATTCAATGGTTCCAAGAACCAAATTATATCTAAACTACAAGAAACATTTCCAAAACAATGATCAATGAGGCATGTCAGACTTGTAATAGCAAAAATATACAAAAACAAAAAAGAATCATTCAAAATGTAATATTCCTAAATAAAATGATTTTCTTGAATTATATGTATATATTACTATAAACCATTCATTTATTAATATAAAATTTTCTATATTTTTTTTATATATCAATATAAATTTTTTTTTTTTTATTTTTTTTCAAGAATGTTATGAAAATCCCAAATGATCAATGAGATGGTATGCAAAACATGCTAGTAGGAACATCCAAAAAAATGTACAAGGAAATGGTCAATGAAATGGATATAATTGCATCGCAAGAGGAGTCGTTTCAATAACAATGTGCTACAAATGTATGTAATCATGATTGAATTTGTACATATAAAAAATAATTTCGCATTAAATATTAGTTTTCAAGTATTTCTTGCAGAAAAGAAAAATAAATGGAACTCATTCAACGCATAAAATAAGGCGACAAGTAAGAAAATGGTTGATATCAAAGTTTGTGAATAATTTTTAATATTTCCTTATAACAACTCAAGGTTTCATTTTTGTATATTTTAAGTTGTTTTACAACAAACATCCTTGAATACCTTCGAGTAGGTGTTAACATAGTCATCTAGCTTGTATACATAACTCTTATCAATAGTAAACCTTGAGTAAATTACATATATTTATCAAGTATGTAGGCCAATTTTTAAGAAAAACACTTAATGTAGCTTCTATATCCATCATTTGCTCCAACATGACCTTTACTTGTGTAAAAGCCTTAAACTCATAATGTAGTAACAACTCTTCATTTCCGTGTGCCTTGGGCTTTTGCTGTAATTGGTCAACTTTCTCTCTCATTTGTAAATTATTGTCTCTAAGCTAGTGGACAAATTTTTGTGTACTAATAAGCAGATCATAAATATGGACCAATATTTAAATATGCATTTTTTTATGTTGCATGGTTCATGTAGATGGTCCAAATCTCCTATTTTTTATACTTCCTATGATGAAGCATAATGTCATATACTTCCTTCTTATTCCATCCGCCCCTTGCTTCTTTAGCTATATAGGACAAGAAATGAAATACATGTTTGTATGATTCATATGGAAAGTCGTATGGGTAGGGATGCTAGTATATTTCCTTTTTGTTTCATCGACTAGTATGTGGACTTTTGGTCATCAGTTCACTTGATTGGTCACATCTTGAGGTTCTAGTTGATTTATCTATCTAAGTCTTGAGTTGGTATGTTTATCTATTGTGAAGTAGCCAATGATATTTCTTTGATGTTTGTTGTTGTTTTGTGGTGTATTGCATGGAAATTTTGATTTCCATTATTCCTTTATTATAGTGTTTTTCTATAGATCTATTGAAATAGTATGTTTTGAGGAGATGTCTTGGGTATCATTCTATAATTCCTTATTGGTATTTTTTAGCTAACTTCTTGTTGGATCGATGTTGGACTTGCTACTAGTGATTTGAATGCAAGATCAATTTGAGAATTTTTTTGTTTCTTGTATTTACTTGGATTACCATTTGTTTCTTTGCTTGATCAAGTTCTAGTAGGTGGAGTTGGATGCACCATTTCTTCTCTTTATTTCTCCTCTAGTTTATATTCCACCATTAGTTTTCTTTAACTGTTTCAATAAAAAATTCTTTTGTTTGGATTAATGTACAAAAAATGTTAGCCTTGACCGATGATCCTAAAAATTCTTGTATTTTTTTTTATTTTTTTAAAATTTATTATTATTATTATTATTATTTTTATTTTTTTAATTTTTAATTGTAATTTTTATTTATTTATGTATTTATTATTATTATTATTATTATTTATTTATTTATGTTTATTTTATTTTATTTTATTTTTATTTTTATTTTATTATTTATTTTTTTCCTTGTTGATTTGCCTTTAGTAATCGTTTCCTCTAGTACTTGTTTGGATAGGGTATCCAAACAATTTTAAAATATAGGATCATACCCTTTATCACTCACTACTAATTGATGTCAACTTCCTATTCCTCATCAACTATGGTATCTGGTGCCTTGGTGGTCAAGTTTTTAGAAGTCTCAAGAGTTCAAGTGCCTTGTTGGTTTTCTTCTGAAAAGGGTGGAAAGGTTTGTGATCGAAAGGACCTTCCCTTGAGTTCTTCTTCAAATCAATTACTTTGTTTGAAAACTTCTTCACGAGTTTGAATACACTAACTAGATATGTGGCCTCTTTCTTTGATGGCTTATTTAACACTAGAGGATTCTTCTCACTAGCCTTATTTTCTTCTATAGGAATATTACCTACCACGAATAACATTTCCTTTACTTTTATAGATTCCTTGAATTTTTGATCTAGGGAATTCTTTTATGCTCTCTTAATGAACATGGATAAAGATGGCTTTAATGGTTAAGTGTAATATCGTATGGGCAAGTGATTAGCAAGGTGAGAATTTTTGGGGATCTTATTAAATAAAGTAGTGAAATGTAGATTGAAGTCCTCCTTTTCTTTCTTATCCATCTTGATCAAAATAAGTTCCTTAGAGAAGAGCAGAAAGTGATTTTTTCTCACCAAATTTACTGAGAAAACTCTCAAAGGCATCCCAACTAGTTCTTGAAGTGGTAGGTATATTATAATACCATGTCGATGCTTTGTTCTCAATGTTATAAGGAAAAAACCCGCATACCATATCCTTGTGCTATACATTCATCAAAAGTCTAGATAAAAATTCTTTATGTTGTATTCATGAGTAACTTCCTTATCAAGATCAAATTTGGGTAGGAGTTTGTCTGGTCGCATGGGGAGATCATGCAAATTACATACAAGGTTAAGGGCTCCTTGCGACATCCATCTAGGTTAGGGAATTCCAACCATTATATGGTATATTGTCCTTGGTTAGTTTCATATTAAGAGTCATAGTAGTAATAGTTATGATCATTATGACAAGTTTCACCATCAATGTCAGATAGTGCATGAGTAGAGGGGGGAGAAATAGCGGGGGTTGGAGTTATTTGATAAAAAGGACTTGAGAGATTTTGAAAAAAATGCTCAATATTATTTCAATAGAGTCAACTTAGACACCATGTTTGGCGACTGGTCTTTTGGTAGGCTTTTTCCTAGAGAGATGAGGAAGTCTTCTCGTCTACCTAATCTAAGCATGATTAATATGCCTAAGGCCATTCACTTTAGTACGATAGATAAAGGACAAAGATCCATGAGAAGGTTCTATGTTTTTGGTTAAAAGGGAATGTATTCATAACTATTTTCCCCTTCAGTGTGTTGGGTATAGTTAAGAGGGGTATGTGGTTATTGGTGAGGCTTTGTCATCAATAATATTTGCTTGGTAAGAATCTGCTTGGTAATAATAAGGATTCTTACCAACCATGCAATTTGGGCCCTCCTAGCACCAAAATAACTATTGACAGGGATGAATGACCTGAAAATGGTCGCAAGAGGTTCTCTCCAATATGAGGTCCCAATTAGACCTTGTACCATTTGTGGAAAGTGACCCATTCATATTTTGGCCTACTAACTACATGATTTTTTTTTAATGTTATGAGATACTAAATGATCATCATAATAGGAATACGAAATAGCTAAGTTATCCATTAGAGGAAATTTCAGCCTAAAAGTGGCCTCCTAAGGAAAAATAATAAAATAAGAGTTATTTGTATTTTTGTCTTATCTCCTTATAGGTTTACTCAAATTTCAAGTGCAAACACTCATTGGATGTAGAATTAAATTCCACATCCATAGATTAGCCATTATGCATAATTTGGAGAATACCCACAATGATAAAAAATGAAGATACACTAAAAAAGTGTTTTGAACAATAACCATGCAAGAAAGAACTACCTAGTTCATAAAATAGTTAGATATCTAGCTGCAATAAATCTCACATAATGCACACATAAATAAAGTTTCTAAAGAATAGTATGAAACAAAACACAATGTATGTCATGTTAAAATTTTCAATATTGGCCTTTGAGGATTCTCAATATTAGATATCACAAAATACAAGACACACCAACTTCCTAACTCTGGTCTACAAGGATGTCGAAAAAAACCAAGGGTCCTCAACATTTAGAGGTTTAAAATATTTATAGGCTATATTAGTAACTTCCTTTTGAGACTGTTGAGCTTCTCTAGGGAAGTACAACTCTTCAAATTATCATGATTTCCAAATAAAATAAAAGGAAATAATTTTCAAAACTCCCCGAAATTGAATTGACAGCTACTACAATGTGATTGGATCTCCAACTAAAACCTTAAGGACTTCCTAAAGATAGACTACCCAGATTTCATAATATGATGCAATCATTTTAATCCTCATATGTAATATACTCTCCATGATGATGTGGTGTTCTAAAGTGTTCTGAGATAGATTTTGTGCTTACTTCTTCAAGGAGGATAAGAAGGAATTTAATACTATTTGTTTCTTATATGGATTGACAAGGTGTTACTTAATATTGTGGTTAGTGGTTTTGTTGGTCAAGACACTAAAAGACACTTGTTTAGCATTTAACAACTCATTTAATTATCTGTTTACTTATTCATCCAACCTAGCCTCTCTTTGATCCCACATGGATGAAATCCTTTTCATCTTCATTATTCTCTCAGCCAAGGAATAATATTGTTGGTATTGTGCTACAAATGTGTATATGTCCTTCTCAAGTTTCTCTTGGATCATTAAAGAATGTTCGACAACAATGGAATCATATGTCAATTCTTCCACACTGATTCTGGGTGTTGAATTTTTTAACTATTGTCAGTCTTCATAATGTATACTTGAGTCATTATGTATTTGTAAATCATATTTAAATGATAAGGAGTCAAAATAAAATTATTTTGAGTCAAAGTCCCATTGTGACTTTCAAAAAGACAAAATTTAAAAATTTGAAATTTAATTTTTGGCTTCAAAATGTAAGGTCAGACTCCTCCTAGTCAAGTTGGCCTTCTTGAATGTTCTAGTCGCCTACATGAGATCAATTTGGATTCATAGGTCAAATACAAGAAGGCCATCTCCATTACGCCTAAGAAACAAATTATAAAGGGCATATTTTCCCCTCCAAAAATCCATCACATATCTTGTATCATCTAAGTTAATTTCAGCCTACTCTGAGGCAGTATATGGCTCACATCTATGGTGATAAATGGATTGCATCTATGGAAGTATAAGGCTTTCATGTTCTAATATATGGCTAAAATTTGTGGATAGATACAAATTTATTTTGTGGCAACATATGGCTCACATATGTGGCATCTATGACTCGCATGTGTGGCAACCTATAACTCATATATCTAGAAGGCTGATATTATGGAAGTGCAGGAACAAGAGAGTAGTGGAGGATCAAGAGTGAAGTGCAGGATCAAGTGACTTGACTAGGAGGATGGATAGTAGACCATGCCTCACCTAGTTAAACTAAGATGTGCCTCTATTGAAATAAATAATTCTCTATTGGGAAAGTTTTATGGGTTTTTCCCTTTAAGGGTTTTCCTAGGGTAAATCTCTTGTGTTCTTTTGCATCTATCTCTTTATGATCTCACTATACTAATGAGTTATATGGTTGATTCCTTTCTATATAATTATTGACTGATGGAATACTAATAAGAATGTAAAATGATTAAATATTATTATCATATTGAAATGCATTATATAATTCAACACTAGGAACTTATGGCGGGGCCTAAGGGTATTCCTTAGGCCATTCTTGTATCTAGTTTATAGCATATAGTACTCCTTGAAGTTTACTACCTTGTTTCTTGGCCAATTTCAAAGAGGTAGAAACTCATTTAAAATATTTTGTAATATCTAGAGTCATGGGTACTCTTGTTTTACCACAAACTTGTAAGATACATGTATTGCTTCATCACAAGCCTGAAAGTCTCCTATCATGGCATTTGTCTGCTTCATGGCCTTGGATTCATATTTCAACAACTTGACTTGTTTTTATAGCTCAACTATACGATCATATTTTTGCTTTAGTTTCTCTAGGAGGTTTTGCACATTTCTCTTTAAGTCTTGAGAGAATGTTGTGCCCACTGTATCCATAGAAAGTGGATATTTTCTGGTGTCAAGCACAATATGTATTTCAATAGTGACTTGCATTGGAGGAAGATTTTGGGTATACATTTTTTTCCATGTATGCTCCACAATCATGTTTAGGATATGATCATACCTGAATTTATCCATGTTCACCACATCAATACTTTAGTCCATGTGATTCCCATTTCTATCAATTTTTTGTTATCAATAGATATGTTGGTTGTAACAGATTAACATCTATGGAATTTTAATCTGGACACACAATTGTTTATATTATTCTTGCTATACTTTAAGAGATTATTCTATAGTTTTTCCCTCTGCTTCATATTTTTGTCTTATTTCCTCCTCGTGTCTTCTTTTTTCTTACTCTACTCCTTTCTTATGCTCTCTCCCCCACCTCATCATTTATTCCTATGAAAAATCCTAGATCCAGATTCCTACTGCAACAAATCTAAATTAATTCTTCTATTGTGTTTCATAATTATTTCATTACAGTGAAATATCAAAGTAATTTCTGAAGCAGTCTACACAAATAATGTTGCGGAATAAATCTAAGTGCTGAAACAATCTGAACAAAATACAATGAAAAACATTCACATGTTACACAGTTATTTTTGGACTAAGTCCCCGGAAAAACCCAACTTGGGAAAACCGATGCAGTAGATATGAGGGTTTGTATTATTAAGTAGCAGAATATTGAATACAACTAGGGTACCAACATCCGGAAAACCCTTCAGAGAAATCTAGACAGCAAATACAATTGTGAGATATACCTCACTCTGCAAGTCTCTGGTTGATCAAAAACAACGCTGGTGAAGCCCTCACTGCATCTGTGTGATTGCCTACGCTGGATCTATGTAAGCCTGCGTAGGCAAGCTTGAGGAACTACGTCACCCTTACTGCAACTGATTTGGCTAATCTGAGACTGGATTTTGGCCCTCCTGGATCAGAAACCCCAACCTCTATCTATCCTCGAACTGACTCCAAGATACACTGTGTTGTTTCTGCGTGATTTTCTACAGGGTCTGTGTCACCTCTTCAGAAAACTGCGCTATCTCTCTCGTGTCACCTCTGCCTCTCTCTGAAATGCACTCCTGTTCCTCCTGACTAGTCTCTGCTTCTGCCCCTCTCTGGATCCGATCACTGAATCACAATCACTTAACAAACCCTGCCCTAGTGATTTGATTCTTGATCAAAAGCTGTGTCTCCTCACACAAATTCGAAAATGCTCAATGGCTCAAGTGTCTCAATGTTTTTTCCATAGGCCCCTCACCCTCCTTCTTATATTCTTCTGTTGAACCTTCAACGACCAAGATTAAAACATAATCAAGGGCTAATATTAACTTGGAGGTGATCCATGACTTTATCTAGAAGATTCACACCTAGTTTAATTAATACCCTTTAATTAATCAATTTCCCTAAGTTTAGACTTAGGAAAACATTAAAAATGATTAATTAATTAAATTAAACCATCTCTAAGTGGAATTTTCCAAAACCATTTCTCCATTTTATGGAATACATGTGTTCTAGCCTATATAGAAAGTTACAAGGCTAGAGCACATCCGATGCTACCATAAACCAACACTCCCTCTTAGCGAGGAAAGTGCTCTAGCAAAACAACTCAATGTGCTACTCTGACTTCTGGAACATCTGTTGTTGTGTTGTTGATGCTGCTCACCAACACTGCACAAGAAAAATGTTGCATCTGTAATGTTGTTGACTCTGCATACTGCTACCAACTGCCACTGTACTACAACTCCCTCTGAATTCTGCAACCATGCTGCTGCATTGCGTGAGCACTACTTTGCACCACTTGTGCACTGCGCTGCTACTTCTCATCTGTTGTTGCTACTCATCTACTGTTGTTGCTGCACTGTTGCAGTGTTGCTAATTGCAATAGAGAAACATCTGAAATTGGACAAGAAAATCTGCAATTGGAAAATAACGCTGACTGCTGCTAGTTTCTGCACTAGCTCTATGAAAATACTGTGTTGTTGCTGCTCTGCACTGCGTGAGCACTACACGGCACTGCGCTGCACTAGTGTGCACTACGCTGCTGCTGCTCAAATACTGATGCTGCTGCTCCCTCTCTGCGTTGATGAGGCTCTAGTACTGCTAGCCACTGCACTGTCTTCTCATCTTCTGCTACAACTGTCCATCCTGCTACTGTCTTTAGGCTGCTGTAGCTCACATGTGATCCAAGAGTTAGGAAATACTCAAGGATCCCGCCTCCTTTTAGATTTTGGATCTACAACTCCAAGTCAACCCACTTCTCTCCTTTTAGAATATGAGCTAACATGGCACAATCTTTTTCTACCTTAACCTTGGCAGCTCCTGCTTGTGTATCTTCCTTCTCCTCTTTATCCTTTTTCTTAAGAGGACACTGTGTGGCATAATGCCCCATTTCCCACACCAGAAGCACTTGATCTTGGACAAATATTTCTTCTTCTACTTTTGTTGCCCTTTTGATGCAAGGGTAGTGTTATCTTCTTCCTCCTTCTTGAACTTTGAACTGCTATTGCCATCCTCCAAGTGGATTTTTAGGAGATTCCTCATCAACTCTTCTTGTTGTAGGGCTACCCACATCACTTCCCATCCTGGAAGTCTTTCTCTACCCAATATAATTTGGACAAAGCCCTGATAATCCCCTGAAACAGAGTTCAGAGTGAGTCTTACTAGCTCTGAGTCTCTAGGAGAAGATCCTACTGTAGACAGTTGATCTCAGTTTTCCTGAATCTGAGACAAGAAGGAGTCAAAACGCTCTCCTGTCTTCATCCTGATATTCCGCATCTTCTCTTCAAGGTACATCTTCCGCTACTCGGGAGATCCTTCGTATAGTTTTTCCAGCCCTACTCACATCTCCCTAGCTGTGGTATTTACTGCTATGTGGGGTACGATATGATCCTTCACTCCATACAGGATCAATTGCTTGGCTCTTGCCATATTCTTCTTGAATTGCCTTAGGTGTGCTGCATGAAGAGGTTCTGCAATTGTTTTGTCTATGAGGGCCTTCAGATCATGCTCATCAAGGAGAAATTCAATCCTTGATTTCCAAATAACATAATTGGAGGTACCCTCCAATCTATCTTGGTCACGCAGTCCATTGCTGGCCATCTCCTCAACTTGTCGAAATCTTCCTCTAACCCTCTGCTCAGCTAGACTTACGCACTCCTTGAGGAGTAAGTCATTTCTTCTGCTGCTGCATGGGAAAAAGTTGAGTTTCTTTTGAGTAAGAAACCCTCTGAGGTCAAGAAATCCCCAACTGTGTTTTTCAGAATTGTCTGACGTTTATGCACCAGCTCTTACGGTTGTGCAGTAACTGCATCCTTCAACTACGCTGATCTGCTACGTTGCCTCTTCTGCAACTGAAAAAGTGTAATATTCCTAATTAGCACCGCTAATTGGAATATTTGATTTTTGTATAGTTTTGCCGACTATAGTTAGTTAATAAATAAAAGTGAGAAAAGGGGTCTAACTCGCTTAAATAAAATAAAGTGTTTCCCTAGTAGAGGCAACGTTGTAACTTAAGGGGGAGCCTTGGAGGTCCACACCACGCATGAGAGGAGGCTCACGTAGCCTCTAGGAGCTTCTGCGCAGTATTATGAGGAGCACGTGGGAGAGAGAGGGACCACGTAGGGTTTTGAGGAGGGCCAGCGTTATAAAAGGAGGGAGAGCCATCTCATTTGGCATGCTTGTTGTTGATGATATTTGAGCTAGACTTCTGTCTTCTTGAGCACGATGGCTGTTTAGCCTGTCTGCAGCACTGTTTAGTGCGATTGAGTGTCTCCGGTCAGAGATCTCGCCCTTAGCCCCGGGGGACTGCGAGTGCCTGCTCGGGCAAGGTATTTTCTACAGTTTTCAGCGGAGGATTTGATTGTTGATTCGTGGAGGAGCTGGCCTTCTTTGGTGACTGCGCAGTCCCTAGGAGAGAGGACGTAGTTCTTGGAGGAGGTGTTCTACAGCGGGGTTTTCTGCAGGAGATTCAGTGAGATTCAGTGTGGAGGTTCAGTCTTTATTTGTGGGAGACTTTCCGGGGAGTTTGTGGCCCGATTTCAGCATATACCATTTGGCATCTGCGCTGGGCATGAAGGGACAACGTTTTTCCTTGAGGAGGGTTTCTGAGGTGATTTTCGGAGGCTGACCATTTTCTATATGGTTTCTGGGTTTTGTCCGGGGTGGTGAGTTCAGGAGTTCTGCAGATTTTCAGCTCATTCCGGCAAGGGGATCAGCCCCTAGCTCCAGTTATTCCGGCAGCAGCAGTTTACGGCAGTTTCTTCCAGCAGCTGGGACGCAGTTTCTTGTAGCAGTCATTTCCTGTTTTTTGAGAGGACTCTTCACTTGCCTCGTGCAAGGATAGGTGCTATTCTTCCGATTATCCATTGTATCTCATTATATTCTCAGATTAATAAAATGGCTTAGCATTTCCGGCATTTTTATGTGTACTTGCTTTATGCTCTATTTCCGGCATTTTCTATATTATTGTATGATTGTATTGTTGTCTACCATAGGGATATTACAAAACTCTGACCGACTCTCTCAGAGGGAGCCTTTTCTGCGCTGGAATGCTCTCCTGGCCTGGACAGCGTAATTTCTGGGAGGGTCTGCTGCTGCTTACACAAATCCCAAACTCTTCAGCACTGATCTGCTGGTTCACTTGTGTTTCACCTGCACTTCAGCTTGAATAAGCGGAGACTAATGCCTGTGGGTTTTGGTCTAACGACAATCGTGATTCCAACAACAACAAATCTGAATTACTTCTTCTATTATGTTTCATAATTATTTCATTACTGTGAAATATCAAAGTAATTTCTTAAGTAGTCTACACAAATAATGTTGCGGAATAAATCAAAGTGCTGAAACAATTTGAACAAAATACAATGAAAAACATCCACATGTGACAGTTATTTTTGGACTAAGTCCGTGGAAAAACCCAACTCGAGAAAACTAGTGCAGCAGATCTAAGGGTTTGTATTATTAAGCAGCAAAATCTTGAGTACAACTAGGGTGCCAACATCCAGCAAACCCTTCCGATAAATCTAGACAATCTGGTGAAAAATGTGAGATATACCTCACTTTGCAAGTCTCTGGTTGATCTAACAACGTTGGTGAAACCCTCACTGCCTCTGCGTGATTGCCTATGCTAGAACTGCGTAAGCCTGCGTGGGCAAGCTTGAGGAACTGCGTCACCTTCCTCTGCAACTGATCTAGCTGATCTAAGACTGGATTTTGGCCTTCCTGGCTCGGAAACCCCAGCCTCTAGCTATTCCCGAACTGACTCCAAGAGACATTGCGCTGCTTCTGCGTGATTTCCTACAGGGATTGCATCACTCCTTCAGAAAACTGCGTTGTCTCTCTCTGCGTCACTGAATCCTCTCTCTGAAATGCACTCCTGGTCCTCCTAACCAGTCTTTGCTTCTACCCCTCTCTGGATCTGATCACTGAATCACAATCACTTAGCAAACCCTGCACTAGTTATTTGATTCTTGATCAAACGCTGTGTCTCCTCACACAAATTCGAAAATGCTCAATGGCTCAAGTGTCTCAATGTATTTTCCATAGGCCCCTCACCCTCCTTCTTATATTCTTCTGTTGGAACCTTGCTTGATCAGGAATTAAACATAATCAAGGGTTAATATTAACTTGGAGTGAAGTCCATGACTTCTATCTTAGAGGATTCACACTTAGATTAATTAATAGCCTTTAATAAATCAGTTTCCCTAAGTTTAGACTTAGGAAAATATTAAAAAACGATTAATTAATTTAATTAAACCATCTCTAAGTGGAATTTTCCAAAACCATTTCTAGGTTTTATGGAATACATGTGTCCTAGCTTATATAAAAAGTTACAAGGCTAGAGCACATCTGATGCTACCATAAATCAACAATTCCTCCCTTTTTAAGTTAAATTTCCTAGGCTATGTATCCTGCTTCTTGTTCCTACCTTAGATTTTTCTCGTGCTTGATTCTAATTGATTCCTACTAAGCAACCTTTTATGGGACATGGCTTCTCTTTTAGCTTGAGCTTTTTCTTTTTTAGTTTTAGAAAGATTGTAACCTATTCTTGAAATAACCTCTGATAAATTTAACGCAATATTATGTTCCTCTTCCTCTCCCCAAGTATCTAATTGGTACTACTATATGTACGTGAATGACTTGTAATAATATTTTACTACGGATCTAGAATCATACGTGCGGAATGTTAGATCCCAAGTATAAAAAATTGTCATGATTTCATATTATTATATTGATTCCTTGATGTTCTTTAATTGATAAGAGCCCAAGTCTAGTGGCATGTGCGGCCATGATGCCTTCTTATCCCTTGAGTGTGCTCCACCTACCCCTATATAAACATGATATGCAATTTGTTGTAATATTATTTTGTGAGTTAAAATTTTGGTTAACATGTGGTGGGTCTTAACAACTCCAAATATTATGAGGAATGTATAATCTTGGTCCAAAAACCAATCACCAATTGTAGACACTACCTACCTAGCTCTTTATGACATGTATGGAATATGTTTATTAAATAAGGCCTCATATAGTGGTGTCAAGAAATCTCAACAAATGTTTTCATATGAGTGTATGTAGTGAGCCTCCCATGGGAATTTGTATTATATATGGACTAACTCTTCACAAATTCTCCACTTCAATCCCATTGTTGGGAATGGATTTTTTGCATAGGAAATATTAAAGGGATAGGAGGCCATGAAAAATTGAGGTGGTTGACCCTCTTTGGGATTATGATCTTGTTCAATGTTTTCCTTTGGGGAGCATAACGGAATTTTAGCCTATTTAAATATTTTTTCATCAACTACTTCATTTTATATTGAAGTAACCATACTTCAAGAAATGTTTAAGTAGTGGAACAACTATATAATTTGAAAAGCATGGAAGCTACAAGATGAAATGGAGCTTTCAACATGTTTAAAGTATATTTCTTTTTTTCCATCACCTAAAATTTCCTTTATTGGTCCATCATGTCCTTCGTAGCTCTCTGGGAAGAATTGTGAAATCTGTCAGTGAATCCTCATCTCAGGCCACTTCGTTCCTAGGAAGCTTGTAATACAATTCAATATTTGAGGCATTGAATGAACCAATGTGTTTCCCATGGTTGATTCTAATCATCGATTCCTAAAGATCATAATTCCTTACTAATTGTTCAACTCCCTCTACACATGGGAAGATAGGAGGACGTGCAACCATTTTTTGCAACTAGGACCTCTTAGTATTATTGTAAAATTTTGAGTCTAGATCATTTGGAGGCATGTTTTATATCTGAAATAAATTATACGCTTTGGCCATGAGTATGATGTATATTTTTTGATGTAGCATGGAGTATCCTAAAATTTAGGCCCAAGTTAGTTTATAAGTGTCTTGTCATCTTGGGTTTCAACCACTAGCACTTTGCAAGCTCTTATCTTCAACATGTACATGATCCTCCTACATATCCAATAAAATAAACAAGCACCCATTATGCATATTAGATCACAATGTTCAATGTAGGTAACTAAGAAGTTTTGGTTTAAGGTTGGTTGTGCCTATCTATTGGTTTATGTCAGATTTTAGAACTAAGAATGAGAGATTGGAATCCTATGATAAATAAATAAGGTTAGCTAGGTTCATGAAGGGAAACATTTTTAACAATCACTATAGTTAAAATAATAGTAATAATAAACTTAATCATGATGTATTTGTATTATTGCATGGAGATGTTTCTTTGTGCTGAAGAGACTAATACTAGGGTTTCTAGGTAAGAGAGACATGTATTCATATACCTAGCACTAGAAATGGAAATGGTGATAAAATTTTAACTTAAAAATTTGATCTGAGTGTAGCGGTCTAGCCTTGGCATGAACCCCTAGGTGTGTTGGTCAGGGGAGCACTACGAAGCTAAGGGAAAACGAGATCTTAGCATTGCTAGTTCAAATAAAGAGAGATTGAATGGATTTACTATCATGAAGGATCACTTCAAAAGCCAAAAATAAACTCGTAGCATTTTGGGTGCACTTCTAGGGTTGAGGAAATATGGAACAATGTGAGATTGGCCAACTGGGATTGTAAGAGTTTTTTCCTTACACTAAAGGTATATCGAAGTTTGTTTCAAAGCGTTTTACAGTTTTCTGAGTGCTAGTTTAGGTGTTTCATTGCATGTGGATATTAAGAGAGCTAGGGTCGATGGAGAAATAGCTATCACATCCTTATATTTTGAAAGGAGTGCCTTAGCTTTTCCTAGTTCATGTAAAAAATGAAAAACTAGATGATAAAATACGAGAAAGAGAAAAATAAAAGATACAAAAGTAGATATAAGTAGTTTTATTAACTCATTAAACAAATAAAACAATAGAATTCACTTGCTAAGTGGGATAAATCTAAATATACTTGGATCTGAGTTGGATTATTCTAGCGTTGACGAGGAGAGATGAAGTGCATTAATCCATATATAAATTATTTTACTCATTGGATATAAGTGATGTGATAAAATACGGTGCTATGGGGACTTTTAAATAGTTTTCATGATCTTAGGTGCATTAATTCCCTCAATAAATGTCTTATTTTAACTTGACTTTCACAAGCAGTTAATTCAACAATACATAAGAAAAGCTGACATTAGAGTGTCGTGCATGAAAGAAAGGCTCAAAAAACATGCCATATTATTGGCTTGACCATCAAGGGAGTCATATAGAACTATCGTAATTCTCAACGGGGTGATGCATTGCTACACTTTCCAACAATGGAGCTATACATTGAAATAAAAAGGTTGCAAGATGATTTTAAGACAAAGAGGTGAAAGTGTTTAGCTAGATTACGCCATAGCGAAGCGATTTAGCGCCAGGAAAAGGCTCAATGAAGAAATATGAAGGGCTATAAGAGATTCAAAGTGAGCTTGAATACCAAAATTGAGAGTGTGTCATTGGCTTAAGTCTCAGACAAGTGATACACCACTGGATCAATGAGAAAGGGGGTGATACACTAAGGAAAATATGCTACAACTAGAGTTTCAAGTCAAGAAATGAAGAAATGTTCTGATATGGGGTGATTTATCACTTAACTAAGGCTTAGTGGAGTGATACAATCACTACAATATACAAGTTTGCAAGTTAGAAAACTCAAGTCAAGTCACTTCCAAAGTTTTTCACTGACTTGATAGTCATTTGGGAAATACATGGCTTTAAAATATAAGTTTACAAGAAGAACCTTGAGGTTTAATTCTTTTATGTAAGTGTCATTTCACTAGGGTAAGGAACTATTGGGTGGTTGTATCATTATGCTAAGAAGCAATACTTATTTGTATCATTGGGCTGAGGAACAATGCTCCTTTGTATCATTGGGATAAATAACAATGCTCCATTATGCTTAAAATTACTCTTAAGTAGTCTTAGGGCTCACAAAAATTTGATCTCATATTGGGATGGCCAATCAAATTTTTCAAGGTGAATTATGGCCCTTTTGATTAGGTGGGATCCTAACTTTCGTCTAGGAAACAAGATACCGAGAGGAATTGAGGGGGGTTGTTATAGTTGTTACAACACAACTCTACCATAACTTTGATAGAAAATGATCAAAAATAGAGTATAAACACATATCTAGTGATACCACTTAATCATTATGTCAAGGATGACTCTTCCTATGAGATTGACAATGAACCAAAATAGGGATCTTGTAATATATCCCCAACAATAAGTTGATACTTCAATCACCCTTTATTTACATAGTGAGAGTGAAAAGCCAAATTTTACTTTGAATAGGAATGTTGTAATCTAGCCTCTTGGTGAACTTGTGCCTTCTTTAAGAATTGATTCCATATAATCATGAATTGGATCATTTCTTTATGTATTTCCAACATGATTGGAAGGAGCCTCATACCGTACACTATCAAAAGGATTGGCTATTTCGCCTATTTATGTTCATTGGTTATTACATTAAAATCGGATAAAAACTTATTTATTTTCATAGATTTCTTACTAGACCTTCTCTATAGCTTTCATACAAAATATATTCTTCATGATCCACTTCCTTAACAGAATAAATAGTATGAGGAACATATTCAACCTTTGGCTCAAGACTCTTATCAACCTTTTTGATTTCTTCAAAATTCCTCATTAGGATTAGAAGTGAAAGGAATAAAGAAGGCATGCCATAAGAATCATACCCCCCAAACCCACCCCCCCCCCAAAAAAATAAAAATAAAAATACTAATCCATAATTTTAGCTGAAAAGTGTGTAATGAATCAACAATATATTTAGGTAATTTCCTCTACCAAACATGTGCATCATCCATAAAAGAGAATATAACATTATTTATGAACACATATTTTAGGAGAACATCAAAATAATCAACAAAATTATGAATGGATATGAGGTGTTGCTTACCTAAAAAAACTTGTATAATCACAAACACTGTGAAAGATCCTCACACCATGAATTTACACTAGTGAGTATATATGAAAGTGAAGTGGAGGAAATAGGCTCCAAAAATATGTCATTAATTTTGGGTAACCATATCCCTAAAAGTGTAGTCTCTAGGTGAGCTCTCATAATTAATAACTACAAAGTGACCTTTCAAAATAATTGGGAATTTGTGTATGTTCCTACTAGAGTTGCTAGGTGAGATAAATAAAAAGATAAAATAATGAAATATCACCACAATCATACATAGCCAAATATTTGGTGAAATCATTGTCAACGATAATAATTCATTATCACATATATTTACATCAATGTCTCTATGCAACAACACTAAACAATGAATCCTATCATGGTTAGGTGTTTTTTTCCAATTGGATAGGTTATTTTCCAATATAAATGGGTTTTAACTAGGGGTCGTATGATGTTATCAAACAAAAAATTATATTAAAACCTATTTAATTATAACACACAAAACTTGGCCCTAAGATTCCCGTAAGTATTCTAGAGCAAGGATAAATTCTATTTAAATTCAAAGTGGTTTAGATCATATTTTTGAGACAACTATAACAGTGAAAAAACAAAACAAATCAAAGAATATGCACCTCAATTGAATAAGAAATCAAAGTGTGTGCATAAAATATAGAGAGAGAGGGGGAGAGACAGAGAGAGAGAGAGAATCATAGTGCGTGAGTCATAGTTTTCTGTAACTACATGTTAAAGAAGAAAGGAAACATCACTAAATTGCGACCAATCCGGTATGGTCCATTTATGATTTCAACATTGAGGAAGAATATGTTTTGGCCAGGTATGAAAAAATATCTGGCTAATTATTTAGTTAGATGTTTAGAATGTCAACAGGTAAAAGTAGAACATCATCATCCAACAGGATTACTGAATCATTTACCTATCCCAGAATGGAAGTGGGAAATAGTTTCCATAGATTTTATAACTGGTTTGCCGAGAAATAAATACCAACATGATTCTATAATGGTATTTGTAGACAAATTGACTAAAACTGCACACTTATTATCAGTACAATCTAATTTTGGTACAACGCAAGTAGCTAATGTATTTATGAAAGAGATTGTAAAGTGACATGGTATTCCTAAAATGATTATATCAGACAGAGATGCAAAGTTTACTTCAGCTTTTTGGAAGACTCGGGGTTTATGATGTTATCCGAGTTAAAACCCATTTATATGCCTCTCGAATTACATGTACCCTTTCTGCTGTGGGTATGCACAATTTGCCAAGGTGATACAACAACTTCCCCTGCAAATGATAGTTGTCCACCTGTGAACCATGAGTTAGTTTTGCATATATTGCTTTAAAATCATCATCATTAGCGTATTGTTTAGCATAACTTTCAAAAGACAACGAAGCATTATGAAAAACAATAGAAGCACCAATAGGAGGGCGAGAGAGCATATCTGCTACTTTGTTACTAGTGCCCTTCTTATAATTTATTACCAGATGAAACTGTTGTAGAAACCCCATCCACCTAAAATGATGAGATTGTTGTATCTTGGTTTGTGACTAAAGGTATTGCAAGGGCTGGTGATCTGTATGGATAATGGTTTCCTTGCCGATCAGGTAGTGTTTCCACTTTTTGACACTTTGGACCAAGGCATATAGTTCCTTGTCGTAAGTGGAGTAATTGATGACAACCTGGGAGAAATTCTCCAAATGGTAACAAATTGGCTTCTTTTTCTACAACAGTACAACTCCCATGGCATACCCACTGGCATCAATTTCGTTCTCAAAAGGCTGTTGGAGATCGGGTAAATCCAAGACTGGTGCGGTGCTGATTTTCTCTTTGAGTGCTTCGAAAGACTTATGTTGCTTTCCTCCCCACTGAAAAACTTTTTTTATACTTGTCAGTGCGTGTAAGGATGATGCAATAACAGAGAAGTTGCCAATGAATCTCCTCCAGTACTGTACTGCACCTAGAAAACTACAGACCTCTGTTACATTGGTAGGGTTAGGCCATTTTACAATCACCTCAACTTTGGAGGGGTCTATTTTAATTTACCATTACCGACAATATGATATAGCTAAACCAAAGAGGTTTTCCCGAACTCACACTTTGACAATTTTACATACAATTCTTCCCTCTTTAAAACATCAAGCACTTTCTTTACATGGCATACATGTTCATCGCAAGTTCTACTAAAGACAAGAATATCATCTAAATACACAAGTACAAATTCATTAATGAAAGGCCTAAAAATATCATCCATGACCCTCATGAATGTGGTTAGAGTGTTGCACAGTCCAAATGGCATCACCATCCATTCGAACAACCCTTGTTTGGCCTTGAAGGCGGTTTTCCACACGTCCTCCTCTGCAGTTCTGACTTGGTGATAACCACCACGCAAATCCAATTTGGTGAAATAGATAGTATTCTTTAATTGCTCTAACAAATCATCAATACGAGGGAGAGGGTATCGATTTTCCACCATGATTTTGTTTAGCACATGATAATCCACGCACATCCTCCATGTGCCATCTTTTTTGGGTACTAACACGATCGACGAGCCGCAAGGAGAAGTACTTAGCCGGATGACTCCTTGGTTCAACAATTCTTGTACCTGCTTTTTTATCTCCTCCATCTCGATAGATGAAATCCTATACATACCAATTTTTGGCAATGGAGCATCATGTTGCAAATGGATCTCATGTTGGATTTCTCGTTTCGGAGGCAATCCTCTGGGTTCCTGAAACAACTCATCATAGTTAGAAATAAATTCACATAATTCATTTTTATGAGCCAGATCACATCCTCGGAAAGCATCAAATGTTTCTGCATCTTTTGCTCTCACAACCATGAGCAAACACCCCTTGTTGGAATTCACTAATCTCTTCATCTGTCCTGCACTTACAAGACTAGCATTGATCTTGGTTTGATGGGCTCTTACAATATACTCTACCCCATATTTTGTGATTTGGTATTTATTTTCATGTCGAAATAAAACTGCTTTTATGTCGTAAAGATAGGGACTCCCTAACACAATACCACATATATCCAATGGTATGACATCCAGTTCTACTTCATCCACTAGTTTAGAAGCAATTACAAATTTAACCTTACATTTCTTGGTTACATTTAGTTTTACTTTGTCATGTATCCATCCAAGCGGATAAGGTTTCAGATTAACATAAGAAGAGAGAAACAATTAACATCTTGCAAGAAGACACATAATTGATATTGGAGTTTGTCAAGGAGGGACTACGTCTCCGGGCCTCAAATAGTGGGGAGGCCCTCTTTCATTAAGTGGCAATAAAAATGAAAGTACAAGTATTAAATGCAAAATTACACCCTTATACCTCCATAGCTGAAAGTGATCAAAAATTGGAGGTCTCTGATGAAGAAATGGACAACACCATTAGATTCGTGGTGTCAAGAGGTGAAAAATCCATATAAAATTTGCATGAATCTGACAAAGTGAAAACATGGACCCTCTGGAAAATGGCTCAGATCATGGTTCCGCCCCCCTCCTGCACAACGCTCATGGTTCTACCAGTCTCGTAATTTGTGCCCGCTCCTGACCTGCCTGGGCACACTTATGAAATGAAGGTTTTTATATTGAAAGCCAGGCGGACTTTACCAAGTCCGTCGTTGTCTAAGTTGGTTTGAGATCCACATTTGGAGGGAGGGGGTCGGGTGGTCAAACCTCGTCCCCTCCTTTATAAGTCAGATTTTTTTTAATAACTGCGCCAATTGATATTTTTAAACCCCAGCAAATATATTATAATATATAAAAGTGGGGGGTCGGGCCCGCCCCCGGATTCTCCGTTGGCATCGTCATGCTCCGTATTAATATGGCGGTGGGTTGGGGCCGCGGGGTCAAGCTGTTGGCCCCACCCGTAAATGGCTTACGGTTGTTGTAGTGTGGGTGGGGTCATGGCCGCCGACCCCATTTAAAAAATTATTTTGTTATTTCGTTGGATGGGAGGGCGTGGGTCATGGCCTGTCCTCCAAGAAATTTTATTTATTTATTTATTTTTATTTGATTTTTAACAAACTATTGTTTTTGAAATTTCTAGAATTTGATTGAAGGAGTGAAAATAATCGTCCCACAATTTCGCCCGAAATCTGGCTGGAGTTGGCTGGAATCCGGTGGCCAAGATTTAGCAAATTTGTTGCCTCCTTAAGCTGCCACATCACCAAGTCAAACCTCAAACTTTGACTGCTCCTAACTCCATACGGACTCAGAATTGAGTGACGCCTGCGTCGTTGGAATCAGAAAGACGAGATCTTCAAATTGAAATTTAATTTGCCAAAAGGTTAAGTGAATAAAAAAGGAATAAATTGGGTCCCAAGGCCCAAAATCATCAATTTCATGAAGTATAAAGACCACTAAGACATCCCATTCAAGCTCATTTTCACATCCAAAGGTTGAGTTTTCACTACCTCAGCCCGAAAAATTCGAATTGTAGAGTCAAAAAGAATTTTTGAGGCGTTGCGCTTAGAGGAGGGTGGCGCTGCACGTAGGCAACAGGAGTTGCACTTAGAGCATTTGGTGCTGCCTTTTTCACTTCAGGCGCTGCGCTCTTGGGCTTGGCACTGTGCTTTTGCCCAACAAGCCCTAGAAGCCACAAAACACCCTCAAACTCTTCCAAATTTTCAGCATAAGTTTGTTTCCTCTTTTATCAAGTAAGTGATACAGAATAATTGCCTCCTTGCTTTCCTAAATGTCATTTTTATGGTGTTTTTCTTCATGAGAAAAATTAACTAAGTGTATAGTGGAAAATGCTAGTATCACTCCCTCACTCTCAATTTATTGCCCATAAACCCTACAATACTTTCCTACATCACTATTCAACCCATCCCTACCCATACACTACACTTTCCTAATCCCTAAGTCCCTTTCCCCATAAAACCCTAAGTCCTAGGCTTTAAAATTCCTACGCAACTACTATACTAAACCTGTAATCCAATTATCATTTTCAACTCCTTAAGTATCTTAAAATCCTATCACCTCCCAAAGCTTCATAACCCCTTCCCCCATCTACCTAAATTTTCCTACACCTATCCCCACTCCCTATACCAATCCCTACTCACATTTCCCCTTTCCCTAGGGTTTTCTAGGCCACCAAAAAACTATGGAGGAAGACAGAGACTATGTGGAAGAGGAGGGTAGACAACGAGAGGAGAATAGAGAACAGAGAATGCCTCACAAAGGAGGAAGAATCCTAATGTTGGAGCCTATTAACACAAATGTGTTCTCCATCACCTTTATCAAGTGGGCATCTCATGGGATAACTTCATTGCAAATGACATCTTCACTGCTCCACAAGCTCCATATGTTGAAGATGTACCTTCTTCATCTCACCCAGCTACATCTATGCCTCCACCTCACCTACTCCATCACCATCACCACCATCATCACCATTTTATGAGCAAGACGAGTCACCTAGCAGAGTTGAGGTCAGCAAACCTAAAGAGGCTGAAATCAACATGTTGGAAAAGACATATCAGAGAGGGTATAGGCAAGTGTTTGCCGCACAAATTATGGGAGGGGCCCTGCCTTCTTCACCAACAAAGCAGGTACAAATGGGAAAACAAAATATGGCAAAGGAAGATGTACATGAGGCAACCATTCATGATGAGGATAACCTCCATGAGACAAAGACACATTTTGACCCTGTTGATTTAGATGATGAGCATGATGATGAGGCCTCCAAAATGATTATCAAGCAGAAATATGCCCAACTCAGGGAGCTTCAAACCAACTTAGAGAGATTTAAGTTTGTCGTTGCATATTATGAGCAAGAAAATGAACAACTCAAGACCAAGCAAGCCATCATGGAGATTCAACTTCTCAAGGCAAAAAGAGAAGAAAACAAAGCAAAGGCCTTTCTTGATGAGGCTTATGAAAGATATGGTGAAACAAATGAGGCAAATGAACAAGTGCCAAGAAGAATACCTAGGACTAGAGGGCTGCAAAGAGCTCTAGAACTAGAGAGGCAAAAGGAGGTTGTGCTTGCTAATGAGCTTACATTGAATGAACAGTTTGCCATGATTATCAATGAGAACCGAGAGCAATGGCTTGACAGGGCCAAACAAAATCTTCAGAAGCTCCTGGAGAAGGAAAAAAAGGATAATGACATATCGAGAAAGAGGGCCAAGAAATATTTCAAGAAAAACCAAATTGCAAGCTCAAAGCTACAAAAGGCCAAATTAAGACTTGAAACCCTAACCAAGAAAAATGAAGGGGACAAGATTGATATTCTTGCTGACGCATCACTCATAGCCTAGTACACCTCATCATCATCCCACAACAAAAAAATTGAAGAAATATGGGCAAATTTTGAAATTTTTGGGAATTTTTGTGTTTTTGGCAATTTGACACAGTCAAACTGAAAAAAGCGCAACGCCCTAGGCACTGGACTTTTCCTAGGGACCTCCAATGGAGAAAATGAAACCACCATTAGATTCAGAAGGCCAAGTATAGTCAGAAAAACCACTTTACAAAACTTTATTGGGTCAAAGAGGCAGTCAAAAGGTCAAAAAACACTCAAAAAATGACCTTTCTACCCTGTTTTGGAGGTTGGCGTTGCACTTTTGACCAATCTTGGGAGAATGAAGTTTTGGAGGGACAGACCTTGACCATTTTGGAAAATGGGCATAGATCTGGAAACTAGACAGGAAAGGCTTTCCAATGAGTTATATTGAGCTCAATTTGGACACCTGGAACCCCCTCAAAAGTGAATCTGAAGATGGTGTTGTGCTTAGGACAATGGCATTGCGCATAAGGCACATTTTCTCAGTTTGCTGATATTTTTCAATTTTCTCAATCTTTTCCAGTTTGACCATGGTCAATGAGATTTTTACCAATGTAAATCATGAATGTAAAAGTAAATATGATGTGGTTGACTTACCTATGGTAAATTCATTAGATGAAAAGTTTTGATGACATGTAATGAATCAGTTTGCAAAAAGTGAGCGATGAGTCAGTGTGACTTCCCTATACTCTAGGTATTCAGCTCAGTTTTTGGTGGAACACCTCCTCAACTTAGGAATTCGACCCCTGAGGTTGGGAGAGGTTGTTTGAGGTCTATATCATGTACATTTTGACTCTTTTCACAAGTTGGATGTTGTTCCATTGATCAGAGGCTCTAGTGTAATCAGTATTTGGCAGGAAATTAATGAAAAGGTTGCAGCTATTTCTTTGGGATACGTGTGGTATGGAAATTTAGCATTGTTTTTCTTATGTCTCATTATGTATGAATGTCTTTGTTTCATGATCCATTTCATTTCTATGGTATGCTGGTTCTCAAGTTGATAATTTGAATTCATCTCTCATGCTCTGTCTTTGGGAAAACCTTCATAGTATGTTCATCTTCTTCAGTTTAGAAAGAATTCATGCCTTGCCTTGCTCTTTCTAGCTCCTGATCAGTCTGATCCATCTCACCAGAAACCCTAAAGTGTTAGGTTTTATACCTACCTTTCCCATTTGAATCTCTGCAACCCTTATCCTATTTGCCCTGACCTAGCCTCTTTGACCTAATTCACCCATTCAGCAGCCCAAATTAAACAAAAAAACCCCTGTTCTTATACCTAGCCTAAAACCCTAATTCATCCAGCCCTCTTGGCTGTGATTTTGTGGAGAGATCTCTCTCCGGTTTGGTAGGGCTAGCTACCAAGCTAAAATATTGGTCTGTTGTTACCTCTCTTTGGACTCTTTTTCAGCCTTAGAGAGCCGGTGGAGTGATGACACATACTTCCATAGGAGGAGATCCTTTTTCCTTTGATCATGCTCTAAAGATAGAGCATTGATCCATATTTCCTGCAACCATTTGACATGACTTCAAATTTTATTAAATGAAATCATACACACCTTATTCTCCTTTGGGCCATCCAGAATTCCTGCAACAACTTCTTTGATTGAAAGAGCTTCAATCCCTTGATTTGATTCACTTTTTAGGTCATCATACCATCATCCCATGAATTCCACAATTTTGAATTCCTGATGAAACACTTGCTTCCCCTTTTGATCGGTGAACCTTCCAATGAAGATTCCATCATAGAATCTGTAATATTCCCAAATTTGCATGCAGCAAATTGGAATATTGAATTTTGCTGATTTCCCTTAGGAGATGAATAAATGGGTAAGGAGACCCATGCACAATAAAAATCTAAATAAAATCCCTCATGGTGTGGAAAGGGATCAAGGTAGCAACTGGATTTTACACTCCCATGTGTGAACAAGGACAAATGCATATGGACAAGGTCAAGTTTTACCAAGTCAACAGCGCAGATATGAGAGGAGGAGATCATCCATAGAGGCAGTGCAGTGCAAGTGGGAGGAATATTCCTTGGAGGAGCAAACCCTAATGAGTGGGGTCCAAGGCAAGGAGGCTCACACATGTTTAAAAGGAGGGCAAGGCACCCATAACAAGTGGATGCTTATGATTTGATTTTGGTCTTGAAGACTATTTACTTTCTGCAACTGTTTAGTTGAGATTGTTGTGATGCTTAGCACAAGGATTTCCTGTTTAGGAATCCTTCTCCTTTCTTGAGAGGCCTCTTGAAGGAGTGTACTGATTTGCCTCACATCCAGGCTTGAGACCAAGCCACCTCCTTCAGCTACAACGTTATTTCTGCTCAAGTATAACAATGTGTTGCAGGGTGTTGCAGTGAGGATTCACAACACCACTTCCGACACTTGTATTTCAGAGGAGGAGGCTCTCTTTCTCTTGAGAGATCAGTGAGGAAGCATTCCAGAGCATATTGGCACATATTGGCACTTTTCCAAAGTATTCCCAGCACCCACAGCGCAGTCCTTTGTAGGAACTGTGTCCTTTTTATAGTGTTTCAATGTGAGGGTCAAACCCCTCAATCTTGAGCTTGTTTCTTAGGGAAAGGGCCATCCCTTCTCCCAGAAACTTTGTAAGAAGGATTCTCCTTCATTTCATGTATTGTTCAGCTATATATACTCAGAGCTTCAATTACACTGTGTTTTCCAAATCTATATCTGCAGATCTGACATCTTGCACTTGTACCTTCATGTAACCCTTGCCGGGTCATTCCATTAATGTGTAAAAGAGGCTTTTTCTCTATTTTTCTCCATGATCTGATGCAATACACTCCATTTATGTTATTTCCTTTATATTGCATCATAAACCCTCAAAAAATCATGCTGTCTTTGCTTCCGTAAATTCTGCATAAGCTAAGTCATGGGGTTTGGGCCTTTTTGAGATGCACCGGGACCGGGAGATCTGTTTAACTTAGTAAAATAGATTTGTTTTTTATTCTTTTCTGGATGGGAGTCCCATATAGCATAATTTAAAGGATACAATCGTTATTTTCCCCTATTATTACGCTGTCTATTGGGAATGGTGTTTTTAAGGGCCAAAATGCTGCTTTTCCCTAACTTTTGGATCCCAAAACGAAGTGCAAGTTGCTGCTGTGACATCAACTGATGAAAATGTGTTTCTTGACACATTTCATGAGTGAATAGAGTGTTTCTGCTCCAACATTGGGTCTATATATTGCTGCAGTCCCATTATTGGGCATTTTTCCATCCATTCTAGGTGTGAGAGGCTTGTTTTCCTCACTTAGTTTGCTTGGTTTCTGATTTCCTCTTGGATTTGGGACTTAGATACTCAGATCTAAGGGATCCAAGGGATGATTTCATATTCTGTAGCAGCCATTCCTGGAAAATGCGTTTTCCAGTCATGCCTTGCTAGCAGATCCCATTTTGGGATATTACAGTGGTATCAAAGTTGCCATCTTGGCTCAGCCTGTGATTTCCAGCCATCAGAGGGAGAAATATCAGAATGATGAAGAGGATTAGCTTGATCTCATCACTTTTCAGATCCAAGAAGGACCTCCCCAAGGAGGTTAAGCAGATGAAGAGTTGCAGTGAAACTCCTAAAGGGTTTCGAGAAGAGGAAGAGCCATGCACTTCCTATTCTCAAAGAGGAAAAGACAAGAGACATAAAGGACACTTGGAATCTGAAATTCTAAGTGAATACCTTGCTGAGTACCAAGCTTAACCTAGAGCCTTCAAGGATACTCTAGCTTTACCTCAGTTCATTCAGCTAGAAGAAGAAAAGAGATTCTACAACCATGGAATGATGAGGGGCAATAGATTCTTATTGTCCACTTTTGATGGATCACTCACATGTGCAACAAGGGCTTGGGTGATGAAACTAGAGGCTTTCTTCCTATTACATCCAGTAGTAGAGAGAGAGGTTGTATAAATTACAGCGCTGCACCTTGAAGGTGAAGCAAACACTTGGTGGTTTAGCCATTTGAGCCATGCAAGAGTGTCTACTCTTGCTGAGTTTTCTCAAAGGTTGATCAGGAGATTTGGGGAAAGAAGATCAGAAAAAGAGAGACCCTCACCACCACTTGAGGAAACATGTACTAGCGCTGTCACAACCTTGGAGGAACAACCTTCATGTTCAGCATTGGAGGAAGCCAACATAGTTGAGGGAGGAACTCTTGCTCCCACATTTCACCAAGGTATGCTTAAGTTTCCATCTGCTATCATTTCAACAAATATCATGGAGGGATCTGCATTTTTGTATACTGCTGATTTAGAGCAACAAAGTTGCATTGCACTGTATAAGAGTAGTGATGAAGGAAGGAGGACCCATTCTTTATGGGAGCATTCAAATGGCAGCTTCATTCATGAAGCAATGGAGGAAGAAAGGATTGATGGTAGACATCTTGAAGTGAGAAACACTTTCTCCTTTCTAAATGACACTTTCTCAATGAGCACTCCCCAACTCAAAGAGAAACTTCTACCTGCAACAGACCCAAGGCCTCTTTGGTTTTGGAAGTCCATGCATGAGGAGGAGATCTCATTGAGAGATTTCATTGGAGGTGCACTTCAACACATCATGAAGTGCAAAGTTCTTCAACAGTCTGAGGAGGCTCTTTCCTTCTCACACTTGGATCTTCATGGATTCAAGGAGGAACAGATAGATGATGGAGGACATCTTTGGATGGATAACATCTCTCATGTTTGTGTTGGACACTTCTTGAGCCATACACATCATGATGGGAGGTTCTTGCCTACCACCTATTTGGGTCCTTATGGGATCAAATTGATCCTTGAGAAGATTGCATTTCAAAGTCCCATGAAATGCAAGAGCAGGAATCTGATTTGGGAGAATGATAGTCTTCCTTGGGAGAGTGCTAAGGAAGAACATGATGGAAGGCACCCACATGTGGATGGATGGGTGTGGATGATAAGCAAGAAGTTGGAAATCTACATGCAAATCTATGATACCAGGCAGCAGGAGGCTTGGCTGCGTTGGTTGCTCTTGAAAGAGTTTGGTCATCATCCTCTTTCTAAGGGTATGGGGTAGGATACTTGCATCATGGAGAAGCAAAGATTGTGGGAGCATTGTGTTGATATGTCATCCTTCACCGTGTTTTCACTACATGATTGGTATGATGGAGGTATGAGGAGGCAGCAAAAACTTTTGTTGCTTGAGTTATTCTTGAGAGAGCAAGGGTAGAATTGCTCTCACACTTAGCATGATGTTGCAGGAGTAGGAGGTGGCACTATCATGGTGCAAAGGGGCTACTCCTTGGCCTTAGATGTTCAAGAGGTGCTTCCACCTTGGGAGTAACTTCTCATGTGTAGTAGCATTATGGGAGATGCCTTTTACATGGTGCATGTCAAAGAAGGATGTTATGAGTTGGCAAGAGCCTATTTGCATGGGCCAACAATGTTGTCACCTTGGGGGTTGGGCTTGTTGATGGAGTGTCCCCAGGATCACTTCACATTTGATGCACTTGGTAAACAAGGAGGGAGTGAGATATTTGTTTTTGCACTTATTGATTGTCTAATACAATATTTGCATGCTCTCCCCATTTCTATGAAGTGCATTGCTCCACAAGAGGGCAAGCTTTTCATTTGGCCTCATGGTCAATTTTGGGCCAATCTATATGATGGAGAGAACCATCTCTTGTATGACCTTGGGCAAGTATGTTGTGCTTACATGTATGATCAGCTGTTGTACCTAACCTGTTACTATTCATTAGTAGACTTGATGACATACATAACCATCCATATGTTAAAAGGCTACTTGCCATACTATTTTCTGAATCCGCAGTTTGGGAAACTGCGTTGTAACTACATGGGAAACTGTTGGTACTTCCTTGCACCACATGAAACCTTTAGTATTTCCCTCATGAGTCATATTGATGCTGATCATGAACTCTTTTGCTGATATTGTTGTTATCTCTATCGAGAGCATGATGGGGAGAGGAAGACAACGTGGGGTAGGCTATCTTGTCTACCATGTACAGATTTTCAGCCCACCTACTTTGCAGGAGCTCAAGGTGGAGGAAAATTTTCTGGAGTTGCCATGGTGGGAGGTGACTCATTTTGCATGGATGATTGCTTGGGGATGGAGGCTCCACTTGGGAAAAGGTGTTTTCCCAACACATTTCAGTCTCTATGCCTTGGAGGCAACTCTTCAGTTCTATCCTTGTAGTTGCTTGAGGACAAGCAACATTTGGGAGGGGAGGACTGTAATATTCCCAAATTTGCATGCAGCAAATTGGAATATTGAATTTTGTTGATTTCCCTTAGGAGATGAATAAATAGGTAAGGAGACCCATGCACAATAAAAATCTGAATAAAATCCCTCATGGTGTGGAAAGGGATCAAGGTAGCAACTGGATTTTACACTCCCATGTGTGAACAAGGACAAATGCATATGAACAAGGTCAAGTTTGACCAAGTCAACAACGCAGATATGAGAGGAGGAGATCATCCATAGAGGCAGCGCAGTGCAAGTGGGAGGAATATTCCTTGGAGGAGTAAAACCTAATGAGTGGGGCCCAAGGCAAGGAGGCTCACACACGTTTAAAAGGAGGGCAAGGCAGCGATAACAAGTGGATGCTTATGATTTGATTTTGGTCTTGAAGACTATTTGCTTTCTGCAACTGTTTAGTTGAGATTCTTGTGCTGCTTAGCACAAGGATTTCCTGTTTAGGAATCCTTCTCCTTTCTTGAGAGGCCTCTTGAAGGAGTGTACTGATTTGCCTCACATCCAGGCTTGAGGCTAAGCCACCTCCTTCAACTATAGCGTTATTTCTGCTCAAGTATAACATTGTGTTGCAGGGTGTTGCAGTGAGGATTCACAACACCACTTCTGGCACTTGTATTTCAGAGGAGGAGGCTCTCTTTCTCTTGAGAGATCAGTGAGGAAGCATTCCAGAGCATATTGACACTTCTTGGCCCTTGGCCAAAGTATTCCCAGCACCCACAGTGCAGTCCTTTGCAGGAACTGCATCCTTTTTACAGTGTTGCAGTGTGAGGGTCAAACCCTTCAATCTTGAGCTTGTTTCTTAGGGAAAGGGCCATCCCTTCTCCCAAAAAATTTGTAAGAAGGATTCTCCTTCATTTCCTGTATTGTTCAACTGTATATACTCAGAGCTTTAGTTAGACTGCATTTTCCAGATCTAGATCTGCAGATCTGACATCTTGCACTTGTACCTTCATGTAACCCTTTCCTGGTCATTCCATCAATGTGTAAAAGAGCCTTTTTCTCTATATTTCTCCATGATATGATGTAATAAATTCCATGTATGTTATTTCCTTTATATTGCATCATAAACCCTCAGAAAATCACGTTGTCTTTGCTTCAATAAATTCTGCATAAGCTAAGTCATGGGGTTTGGGCCTTTTTGAGATGCACCTTTTTAACTTAGTAAAACAGATTTTTTTCTGATTCTTTTTTGGATGGGAGTCCCATATAGCATAAGTTAAAGTATACAATCGTTATTTTCCCCTGTTATTACGCTGTCTATTGGGAATGACGTTTTTAAGGGCCAAAATGCTGCTTTTCCCCAACTTTTGGATCCTAGAACGAAGTGCAAGTTGCTGTTGTGACATCAACTGATGATAATGTGTTTCTTGACACATTTCATGAGTGAATAGAGTGTTGCTGCTCCAGCATTGTGTCTATATATTGCTGCAGTCCCATTATTGGGCATTTTTCCATCCATTCTAGGTGTGAGAGGCTTGTTTTCCTCACCTAGTTTGCTTGGTTTCTGATTTCCTCTTGGATTTGGGACTTAGATACTCAGATCTAAGGGATCCAAGGGCTGATTTCATATTCTGTAGCAGCCATTCCTGGAAAATGCGTTTTCCAGTCATGCCTTGCTAGCAGATCCCATTTTGGGATATTACAGAATCTTTAGGATATTGAGTATCCCCATCTAGCAGATGTTTCCTTTAGACTGATGTATGATGAGCTTTATCCTGGATGAATTTTTCCTTTCCATAAGTGCCACTTATGTTTCCAATGAGGTTCCCAAGAGCTATATCCTTCATATTTGATTGCCGTAGATTTTTTTCCAGCTATCCTTCATGTTTCCTATGATGATGTCACAATATTTTGCTTCTAATGATTCTATGATGCCATGATGCATCCTATCATGCTTCTACTTTACAACAGGAAAACTTAGAAACATAAACTGGAAAATAACTAGTAGAGGAAGACTATATCAATAGTGGAGATCTATTACTTCCTCCTTCTTAGACTTCTTCTTTTCAGTTTCCTCCATTTCCTTGGTGATATCGACTTCTTCTCTTCCTCTTTTATTATTGTCCTTCTTGAGCTTAGGACAATCTCTCATATAGTGCCCATATTCTTGACACCCATAGAATTTTATTTTAGGCATGTTCTTATTCTTTTTATGAGGACCAAACCTTCCAAAATTTCCCTTACTTCTTGTCATTGCAGCATATGCCTGATTTGCTCATTCCTCCTCACTCGAATTTTGTGCCTTTAAACTAGAAATTAATGACCAAGAAATTCATGCCATTGTTTGCCTTTGACTATCTTGAAACTCGGGCTAGTCAAACCTACATTAAATTCCTTGGAAACAACGCTGATGTCAGACCTTCTTCTGCCTAGAAACTCTTGTTTGAGATGCCTGCAAGCTCCTGGAAATTCAGACCTCCTTTCTCCTTCAAAACCAAGTTGAATCTACCTTGAATTTAGCGTTGGAATATACCAATCTTCCCTTGATTTTTGAGCCATCCTTTTCCTTTATATCTGCACTGGAAGTGCACTCATATCTCCATGAAAATCACACTGAAGATAATCACTGAAGCTGCCTGAACATTCCTTGATTTGCATGCCTGTAATATCCTAGAATTTTAGGCTAGTACTTAATCTCTTCTCTATTGTAGTTTGATATCTCCTCCTACAAATGTGTTCTCTGTGAAAATTATATTGCAGTATCATGGTTTATTTTTCCTACTTGATTTAAATTATTACAAGTTATTTCCAGAAATTAGATTCAGAAAATACCGAAATAAACACAATTATAGTCTACACATGCAAATCATTTACTAAACAATATGCACATCCAACACAATGACACATGGATTTTTGGACATAAGTCCCCAGAAAAACCCAAAGCGGGAAAATTGGTGCAACGGATATGAGGGTTTATTTTATTAAGTAGATTTTGAGTATAGTAAATCTGGGTTCGAGATCTGGAAATCCCGACAAAGAATAAAAGTAATTTGCAGCTAACATGATGTTATAGGACCAAATATCTGACTGATCCACACCCTCAAATGGGATTTACAATACTCAGCCCAGATCTGGCCCTAGAAACCCTAGCGTTAGCCCTGCTAGCCTCAGAGTGCTACTACGTTGCCCAGAGAGGGACTATGTAGCCCTTGAGAGGGTGACATAGGCCTTACGCTGACGTTGGAGACCCTCTGCGTAATTCCTGAAGCCCTATGGAGCCTCTTTGTTGTCCTGCGTAGCGGCTGTGCAACAACTATGTAGCTTCCCTCTGCTTCTCTGCGCTGTCCTTGTTTGTTTCTCCTCTGCCTCTTACTGACTCTTGGCTCCAGGATTAGATCATCCCCTCAGCCAATACTACCCCTCGCTGCAGAAAATTTCTCTGGAAATTCTTAGCAAACCCTGCCTTAGAATTCCAGATCTATTTCTGAGCTCTGGATCTGTGTGTATGTATCCAACTAACCCTCAAACCTTTCTCTTATATTTTTTCGTTGAACCCTTAAACGACCGAGATTAAAACATTCATCAATGGCTGAGATTAGAAGACTGCTTGATCCATGTCTTTTAGAACATTTCAGCACATGTTAATTAATTCACTTTACTTATTTAATTTTCCTAAGTTTAGACTTAGAAAATCCATTAAAATAATTAATTATTTGAATAACTTGAACACCAACTAAAATTTCTCAAAACACTTTCTGGGTTTTTGAGTTCAAGTGTGTCTTAGCCCCTCCACAAAATTTCAGGGCTAGAGCACACCTGATGCTACACCAACTATACAAAATCTCAACATTCTCCTCTCTAGCTCTCTTCCCTTCACTTCTCCAAAAGCACATGAAGAATGGAATAACATCTACCTTTTTCTCCCTCTTTAGCTTCATTAAATTAGGAGAACCCTAACCCTTTTGATCAAGGGTTGAGAATAGATCTCAAACCTCTAAATCAATGGTGGATATCATTCCTTCACTTGACCCCCTTTTTATATGCCCCCCCCATTAATGACTCCTAGTCACTTTATAGCTTTATATTTGTACGTTGTTCTTTTTCTCCACATAAAGTCAACTTTAAAACATAAAGTGACTTTAATGTTAGAAAGTACATAGTACTTAAAGTACTTTATAAAGTGACCTTATCATGACTTTAATATGACTCATAAAGTCACATGCCAAAAAGGTGTTTTAAAGTGTTTTCCCAGGCAAAAAGAAAAACGCACCAGGGAACACCTCCTTGGTACCTTTTTGTTCAACAACAACCATAGCAACATGATCCAAAAGGAAATGCGTCACTAATTTTAAGGTTGATTCTAGTAAAATCTAGGTAGCTTTAGAATATGCATGTGGAGAACGATATGTGGAATATAGAGCAACAAGATGAAGGTTTTGAGCAAAGGCAAATTATGGATTCGAAACATAAGGAAGATAAATGGAGCATGAACATTGCACAAGAATGGTGAGAGAATTCAGTTCGAGGGCCACAAAGCCGTGGTTCAAAAACAATCAAGTAGGGTAAGAATATGCGTGCTTTGATATCACTGTTAGAATCACGAGAATGCTTGAGAGAATTCATATAAACGTAATATGCATTATTCAATGATATGATTTTGATCCGTAAAATTTTGTGGTTATTCCAATAGACAATTCGTCACAACAGATCTGATAATAATATATTAAAATACTAAAATTTTACACTATTACAGTTTTATTATAATTCTATATTTGTAGATTTAATTGTAATGAGTGCATGCATGCGAATGAAAATCATGCAAAAAAGTAGAGAACGACAAAATAAGCTCATAAACACACATAAGACACAAGATGTGCTCTCTGGGAAACCCTTTCGGGAGAAAACCCAGTTGGAAGGTGAGGCCGCTTCGCTCTCTTTCTTTCTCTAGAAATATGGTTGCAGGTACAAAGAAGTAATGTTTGTGGCCCATGGGATGCTATAGTGTATAGATCCTCTCTGTGTGCACTACCTCCTATCTCTCTTGGCTATATTTGCTAAGTTATGGAAAAAAATTCTCTCGAAAGAATGTAATGCCTCTTCCTCCTTGTGGTCTAGTTATAACATAGCACGATAACCTACTAGTGGTTAATTTTGACTACATCAACTCTTAACTAGAGTTACAATATAGACTCTTCTATAGTCTTTTACATCATAATCACGTGGCTAGCCCCTTTTCCATGAATAATGGGGGTTGACGCGACATTCTCCTGAAATATAGGTGTGAAAATAGGAAGGTCAACTTCTGAGTGGCATAACTTTTCCATATGGATTCCAATTGACGTGCTTCTTGCGTCGTTGGAAATATATTTGTGTGTATAATAGCATGAAATGGTGTGCACTAGAGCCGAAAATTTTTACCCCCAAAAAACATCGTTGGATGCGTCAAAATGCTCTCGGAAGGTTCCAGATCCCATTTTGCCAAACTGGGTCCCGCAGGTAAAAACAACCCCGTGAGCTGATTCCTCCAGTTTTTCCATTCCAAATGCACCGAGATGGATGAAAAACAATATAACGATCCAATCCGGATCAGATTTTCATAAATACAATATTTTGTAACCCTTGATTTCATCTTCCGAGAGGTCTCTTGGACTCTTCATGGCTCTTCAACTTCACTTTAGGCTTTTTGCCTACCACACATGTGAATATGCCATATTTACATAACCTCTAAGGATTATGTTTTAAACATACATATTCTTATGTGAAGATGTAATATTCCTAATTAGCGACAACTAATTGGAATATTTGATTTTGTTTAGTTTGCCGTCTATAGTTTGTAAATAAATAAAAAGTGAGTGAAGAGGGTCCAACTCACTTAAGTGAAATAAGACATCCACCTAGTAGCACAATGTTGTGACTTTAGTGGGAGTCAAGGGGGCCAAACACCACGTAGAGGAGGGGGGCCTACGTACACTCTAAAAGCTTCTGCGCAGATAAGGATGAGCATGTGGAGGAGAGAGAGGCTACGTTGGGGTTTTGGAGGGAAACCAACGTTATAAAAGATGGAGGAGCCTCCTCATTTCATTCATTCTGGAGTTGATGATTTTGAGTGAGATGTTTGTCTTCTTGAGCACGCTGGTTGTTTAGCTTGTCTGCAGCACTATTTAGTGCATTGAGTGTCTCCGGTCGGAGATCTCGCCCTTAGCCCCGGGGGACTTCGAGTGCCTGCTCGGGCAAGGTTGGTTTTTCAGTATTTTGTGAGTAGTTTTATTGTTTGGGTTTGTTGCGGAGCTGGAGCTTTAGAGACTGCACAGTCACTAGGAGAGAGGACGCAGTCCATTGTGGAGGTGCTTCGGATTGGGGTTTCTGCAGGTGATTCAGCCGAGATTTTGAGCAGAGGGTCAGCCTTTGCCCACAGGAGGATTTTGGCGGAGTTTGTGGCAGTGTTTCAGATATTTCCATTTAGCCTCTGCGCAGAGCCTTGAGGGCCAGCGTAATTCCCTGAGGAAGCATTTTCTGGTGATTTTCGGGGGTTGGCCATTTTTGATATGGTTTCTGGGTTTTGTCCAGGTTGATGAGTAGAGGAGGTTTGCAGATTTTTAGCTCATTCCGGCAAGGGGATCAACCCCTAGTCTTCAGTCCATTCCAGCAGTAGCAGCTACACGGCAGTTTTCCAACAGCTGGGACGCAGTTCGTAGAGCAGCCATTTCCTGTATTTTCTAAGAGAGTTTCTTCACTTGCCTTGAGCAAGATTAGGTGCCATCACTCTGATCACCTATTGTACTTCATTATATTTCTCAGATTAATAAAATGGCTCAGCATTTCCTCTCTATATTTTCTGGATGAGTTGCCGTATTTGCCGTATTTTTGTTCTATGCTACTATATGTCTACTGCACTGTTATTTTATATATTCTTGAGCATTCTAGTTCTATACCACTTGGTGTGTTTATCTTTCACTCTTAGACAGAGTCTGGAAAGGGCCAGGTAGCCTCCAGATTTCGTCCTCTCTTCAGAGGCGATATATCCGGTAAATGCCCTCCCAATCTATCTCTGGTTGGAGTTTGCCGTGTTTTAGAGATATCCCCGAAACGGGATATTACAGTGGTATCAGAGCATAGTTCTGGCTCAGCCTGTGGTCTATGACATTGGGAAAGAGACCATACAGAGGCAGGAAGTATAGATACCGTGAGCATAGGTTGGAGACCACCTATGAAGAGGGAGACTGTGCCCGGGTAGAGGACACAGATCAGGAGAGAGAGCCTGTGACGGACGCAGAGCAGGGGGAGCTTGTAGTAGATTTAAGGCAGAAAGAGCCGATGGTAGATGACACAAAGGCCTAACAGTTTGGAGAGGCACTCCTCAAGTCGGTGCAAGATTTAGCTAGACAAATTGAGGTGATGGGACAGAGGTTCACAACTGTCGAGGCTAGGTAGCGTGAGATCTATATGTTTGTGGAGGGATTGGCAGAGCCACTTCGAGGTCTAGTCAAATCTACTAGACCAGCTACACTCCAGGATGCTATCAGCAGGACCAGGGGACTTACAGGATGCATTGCCCAGGACACAGACACCTTACCCCCAGAGACAGGGTTACCAGCCCAAGGGGAAGGATGTGAGGGTTCCTCTTCCAAAGGGGAATCCGGGACGGGCACAGATAGATGATGATGCCAGGAGGGAGTTGAGGAAGAAGCGACTGTGCTTCACGTGTCAGGAGCCGTGGGCACCAGGGCATAGGTGCACTGCTGGCAAAGCACACTTCATTGAGGTCTTCTCCGATGATAGTGGGGAAGAGGATGAGGAGGATGATGAGGACGCAGGAGATATTCAGACGGCCCAGGATCAGTTGCCGCCTCCACCTCTAGGGACAGGAGGTGCAACTTTCGCACCCACAGGAGGGGCCCTTGCAGCTTTGCGAGGAGTTCCTAAGTATTTGACGCTGCGCGTACGAGGGACAGTACATGGCCAGTGAGTATCAGTCTTGGTTGACAGTGGGACAACCCACAACTTCATTGATGCACAGATGGTCGAGCGAAGGGGTATACCGACCGAGAGCTTTGACGGATTTTCAGTCTTGGTCCCAGGAACCCAGACGATGCAGTGTGCCTGGTATGTTCCAGAGTTGGCAGTGACGATGGGTACCTACACCGTAACTGATCACTTTTTTGTGGTCAACATCTCGGATACCAATGTGGTATTGGGTGTTCAGTGGTTGATTACTCTGGGGAAGGTCACCACGGATTGGGAGGCCTTAGAGATGGAGTGGGATGAGAAGAAGACCGGGAAGCATGAGAAGATCCGCGGGATGCACACTTACCCACCTCAGACAGTTTCGGCACACCGGATGGAGGCAGATCTCCAGAAGGGGGACATAGAGTGGGCGGTTGAGTTGCGGGCATCAGAGGTAGAGACCCCCAGTCGAGCAGTTCATCCAAATATACAGGCCATCCTTGACAGGCATGAGGTAGTGTTTGGGGATATACCACCAGGTCGCCCACCAGATAGAGGGTTTGAGCATACCATCAAGCTTGAGCAGGGTATTCAGGCGGTGATCATTACACCCTATAGGCATCCCAAAGCCTATCGGGATGATATTGAGCGGGCCATCCAGGAGTTGTTGGCTCTTGGGCACATCAGACTGAGCACGAGTCCGTTTGCTTCTTCTGTAGTGCTGGTGAAGAAGAAGGACGGCACCTTGAGGATGTGCATTGACTATAGGGCCCTGAACAAGAAGACTCTGAAGAACAGGTACCCTATACCCAGGATCGATGAGCTAATGGATGAGCTAAGAGGAGCTAAGTTCTTCTCGAAGATTGATTTGAGATCAGGGTACCATCAGATTCGGGTGAGGGAATAGGACATTTCCAAGATCGCCTTCAGGTGTCATTATGGGCACTTTGAGTTTTTGTTTATGCCTTTTGGGCTGACCAATGCACCAGCCACCTTTCAATCTTGCATGAACCATATCTTCCGCAGTCATCTGAGGAATTGTGTATTGGTTTTCTTTGATGACATACTTATATATAGCAATACTTGGGAGGAGCATCTCCAGCATATAGAGGCAGTACTACGCATCTTGGAAGAGCAACAGTTCTATGCTAAGCTCTCCAAGTGTGAGTTTGGGATGACGGAGATTTTATATTTGGGTGACATTATTGGAGTGGACGGAGTGAGGGTCCACGAGGAGAAGATTAGAGCCATCAGAGATTGGCCAAAGCCGAAGAACGTGACGAAACTTCGAGGGTTCATTGGGATATGTACCTATTACAGGAAGTTTGTTAGAGGATTCTCACAACTTGTTGCACCCCTTACAGATTTGACGAAGAGAGGGGCATTCAGTTGGTCAGATACAGCGCAGCGAGCCTTTGATAGGCTCAAGGAGGCGATGAGTAGCTGCGCAGTGCTTACGTTGCCAGATTTTACGCAACCATTTGTCTTGGAGTGTGATGCGTTGGGAGAGGGGATCGACGCAGTATTGATGCAGGGAGGACACCCTATAGCCTTTGAGAGTCGGAAGCTCCTTCCGCACGAGAGGTTATATCCTATATACGACAAGGAGATGTTGGCCATCATGCATGCCTTGGCCAAATTCCGGCAGTATCTGGTAGGGAACAGGTTCAGGGTGAGGACTGATCACAACAGCCTCATGTTCTTTTTGGAACAGAAGTAGCTACAGGAGAGGTAGCAGAAGTGGATCAGTAAGATCCAAGCATATGACTTTGACATTGAGTATGTCAAGGGTAAGAATAACGTGGTAGCAGATGCCCTTTCACGCAGACCAGCCACGTTATCTCTTATGGACCTGGATACAGATTGGAGGGCTCGACTTTTAGTTGAGTACTCCAAGGACATATTTGCATGTGAGGTGCTGGATGGACAGGTGGCGGATGACAGGTATAGGGTGGTTGATGAGATCATCTATTACAGGGACAGGATCTTCTTGACTGAGGGATCTCAGCTTAATAAGAAGATACTCCAGGCATCACATGATTCTCCATTGGCAGGCCATCAGGGGTTTACCAAAACCTACAGGGCCATTAGAGAGAGGTTCTCATGGAAGGGCCTCAAGAAGGACGTACTCCAGCACGTCAGGGAGTGCGATGTTTGTCAGAGGAATAAGGGGGAGATGAGCCATCCCGCAGGACTGTTGCAGCCTCTTCCCATTCCGGAGGGGAAATGGGAGAGGATTTCGATGGACTTCATCATAGGGTTGCCCATGGTGCAGGGCAAGGATTGTATCTTTGTCGTCGTTGATCGACTGACAAAGTATGCGCACTTTTTCGCCATATTTGCGCATTACACAGAAGCACAGGTGGCCGAGCTGTTCTTCAGAGAGGTTTTCAGGTTGCATGGTCTTCCTAAGACCATCATCAGTGATAGGGACAACCATTTCATGGGTGGATTTTGGCAGGAGCTTTTCCGACTAGTGGGGACGGAGTTGACACCGAGTACCAGATACCACCCACAAATGGATGGACAAACGGAGATAGTTAACAAGTGGTTGGAGGGCTACTTGCATAGCTATGTCAGTGGGCAGCAACAAGCATGGTTGAGATGGTTGCATTTGGGGGGGTACTGCTACAACACGACACATCACATGTCTATTGGTATGTCACCATTTTATGCTTTGTATGGGTACCATCCTTCATCTTTTGCTGATGTGATGTTCGGTGCTAGTAAGGCTCCTAGAGCCAAGATTTGGATCCAAGAGAGTCAGGGCATCCTCCGAGCTCTCAAGGACAATATGGCTACAACACAGAACCAGCAGAAGCTATATGCCGATAGAGGTCGGGTGGAGAGACAGTTTGAGGTAGGGGATTTGGTCTACCTACTGTTACAGCCATACCGACAGTCATCGCTGAAGCAGAAGGGAGCTGAGAAGCTCAAGCCTCGCTTTTACGGGCCATACAGGGTGATATGCAGGATTGGGCAAGTTGCATATGAGTTGGAGCTGCCCCAAGGCAGCAAGATCCACAACATTTTCCATGTATCATGCCTGAAGAAGGCACTGGGGCAGCAGGTGACGGTGACAGAGGAGCTACCACCTACAGATGATGAGGGGCACTTGGTGTTGCAGCCAGAGGTCATTATTGATACCAGGGAGAGGCGGTTACGGAGCAGGACAGTTCGGGAATTCTTGGTGAGGTGGAAGAATTTGCCGGATGAGGATGCCACTTGGGAGAGCGAGAAGATTTTGCAGCATCCATCACTTCAGTTGCTTGAGGACAAGCAACATTTTGCCGGGGGAGACTGTAATATTCCTAATTAGCGACAGCTAATTGGAATATTCGATTTTGTTTAGTTTGTCGTCTATAGTTTGTAAATAAATAAAAAGTGAGTGAAGAGGGTCTAACTCACTTAAGTGAAATAAGACATCCACCTAGTAGCACAACGTTGTGACTTAAGTGGGAGTCAAGGGGGCCAAACACCACGTAGAGGAGGGGGGCCTACGTACACTCTAGAAGCTTCTGTGCAGATAAGGATGAGCATGTGGAGGAGAGAGAGGCTACGTTGGGGTTTTGGAGGGAAACCAACGTTATAAAAGATGGAGGAGCCTCCTCATTTCATTCATTCTAGAGTTGATGATTTTGAGTGAGACGTTTGTCTTCTTGAGCACGCTGGTTGTTTAGCTTTTCTACAACACTGTTTAGTGCATTGAGTGTCTCTAGTCGGAGATCTCGCCCTTAGCCCCGAGGGACTTCGAGTGCTTGCTCGGGCAAGGTTGGTTTTTCAGTATTTTGTGAGTAGTTTTATTGTTTGGGTTTGTTGCAGAGTGTTGACCACACTTTTATTAACTGTCATGCTCCAGGGTGAATATTGGGTAATCTCCATTTTTCGCTGGATTGCCATGGTTCACGGGTTGCACCATCGGACTCCGCCATCTGGGAGGCAACATCACGCAATCATGTTTTTGAAGATGCTGTAAACTCAGCTCTATTTATGACAAATGATCAGTTCTAAGTAAGACCGTCCATGTATGTAACAACCTAGGTAAGCCTAGTATGTTGTTGATGATCTCTATCCTAGGACGTTTTTTGTCTCATTGATTCACGAAAGTGATCAGCAGAGTTTTTCCCTCCAGCCTCACCCCAAAGCTAGGGTGGATTTTGTCATCAGCATGCTAAGTGAGTCCTAGTGTTTTCTATTGAGTCCTTGTAAAAGTAGTTTAAGCTACTTGGTCTACTAGATCATATTTTGAGTCGCAGAATTGGGTATTTATTTGAGGGTCTATACGAATGGGTTTTCCCCTTCATGTATGTAAATGTATTATCTCATGTAAAAAAGGGTTGGAAAAATAATTATAATCCCCTCTTAGTCAATTAATTAAATTTTCTGGTCAATTAATTAATAAAATCCTAAACCAGAAATTTAATTAATTTAGGGTCCTAAGTTAGGATTAAATCTTTAAAGGCAAAATTTGTTGGTCCTTGGAAAATGATTTTTGACAGCCCCAGGCCAAGGGAATATTGAGAATTTTAAGAAATATTGGACCCTTGGGCCTTGGTGGTTAAGTCAAGGTCAAAATTTTGGGGTAATTAACTCAAAAATAATATTTTGAGTTAATTAAAATTGAATTAAATGATAAATTCGTTTTTTCCCCAAAATTTTAATTTCAACGCTCCGGATTAAAAGATAATTAAATCTTTTGGACGGTTGAGATTATTTTGATGAGGATCATCCAAACTAGCCGTTAGAGATCTGGTCCTATAAATTTAGAGGTCTTTGTCATTCTTGGATCATCCGATCTCAGAATCGTACACTTGCTCTTAGAAGCTCTTGTAAACTTTTTTGAGGAATAAAGCATAAAGACTTTGGGGTTACAAATCTGGATGTTCCTTCTCAGATCTATGTGGTGAATTGTCTCTAAACTCTGCTACTTGGTTTCTTGCATTTTATGGTTGATGGCCTTCATGGATTAATCTGCATATAGGTATCTTATGCAGTTTTCTGGGTTTATAAAATAATATTCTGATTTTTCTGCAAAGGTCTCATGTTGTTTTCTTAAATCTCTATCGATCTAAGATTCAGATCTAAGTGTGCAGGGAATTTTTTTTAAGATTGGGCGTCTGGGGAAGTCTTCGGTTGGACCAGCCGACTCTCAATAAGCATAAATCTGATAAGCTCTTTATTTGTTAAATTCCGGGTATATCTTACGATATTTGTGATTTTGCAGGGTTTCGAAGGCTTGTGCCTCTCACTAAAAATTTTAAACTTCTGAAAATTGTTCTAAAATTGATTCAAATTTGACCGTGAGGGTTTTAAATCTGTAAATTAATTGTAAATTTGTAAATTTTTTTAGGATTGTGAGGGTTTAACAGTTTCTGGGTATGCATCTTCAGATCTGACTAGTTGTTGCAGTTGCAGGGTTCAAAATCGAAATTTTTTTTTAAAGTTCTGAGGCAGATCTAGCCTCCAAAGGCCGGATCCGGCCTCGAGTCACTACTGTGAGCAAAGTCTGGGCAGTATTTTTAAGGAGCATTATAAATCTGAGTATCGTTCGATTTAAAGAAGATAAAGGTCAGGGTTTTGACAGAAAAAATTATCAGTTTTTGCTGGACGAACTGGGTTATTCATTGAACCAGCCATCTATCACTCCATCGAAACCCCTCACTGCATTCGATCTCCATTTGCCCTACCTGCGTTCTCCATCAACCTGCAGCAAGCAACAAAACGAATGTGAAATCCTTTACGAAGATGCTTCAAGTTTCTGTGCGTTGATCCTGTCTTTCCAGTCTTCAATCCTTCACGCCATCGTTTTCAACCTGACCTGCACATACAAAACGCACATGTTATCTGAAGCCTGTGCTCTTTTTCTCACGCCGTCGACCTTCCTGCCGCTTCCCAACCTGTGTCTTCTCCTCGAGCCGCCATCCGATTGCTCCAACCTGCAAAGCGACACAAAAAAAAACAAAACGCAAATCATAAAAAATTTTCGCGTCAAACCTCTGCGTCCATCGAACTGCTTCCGCCGTCCAACCTGCACACACGAAATATAAAAGAAGGGCTCGCGTTAAAATTTTCAAAGTCCTTGTATATACGTTTGATTTTTTGTATAGTTTTGACTGTATTGGATTTTAGTGTTAGTCGTAGGTTTAGTTTAGATTTTTATTTTCGATTTAGTTTGGAAGGTTTTAGCGTTAGTTTTAATGTAGTTTTTGTATATGGTTGTAGTCTTCATTTGTTCAACGCAAGTTTTGGTGTGGTCGGTTATAAATTTTATTTATTGTAGTTTAGATGTAGTTTAGTTTAATTCGTTTTTTTTAGTTAGGTTGTAACGTTTAAAGACTTGGTTTTAATTTTTAGAAAGTAGTGTAGTTTAAATTTAATTTTAACTTTAGATTTAATTTAGATTTTGTTTAGCTTAAGTCTTAGCTTTTAGTTTTAATTTAGTTTAATTTTAACTTTAGCATTTAACTTTTAGATTAGAACTTTGTTTAGATTTAGAATTTAGATTAGAATTTTTATTTCATTTTAGAACTTTTCTTTAGATTTAGATTTAGACTTAAAAAATAAAATAAAAAATAAAAAATTTCCAAAAATCTTTAAAAAAAAATTAAAAAATACAAAATATAAAAAATTTTCAATGGTCCACTGAGCCTTCAAATTTTTATCTAAGTTTGACTGTGGATATTTTAATTTTCGAGTTGGGTAATACTGGAACATCTTAAACAGCTGGCATTTTCATTATTCATGGTTGTGGTGTTTTTAATTGGATATCATTGTGATCAATCGTGTTTTGATAAGCAGCAATTAGTCATCATTTACTGGTTTATAGTTGCATAATGGGATTTTGTGTGACTCCATAAGGCACTGATCATAAAACGTGAAATCTAATCTAGATCTGTGAAATCCTGTTAATTTTATCAAGTATTTGATGTTCTAGCTGTGTCTCCTGGATTTATCCTTCATTTCAAATAGGGTCTACCTCCCTTAGCCTGCAAGGAGACAACTTAAAGAGAGAGATTGGGGATAAAGGTGACAGCCCCCAGTCTGAACCGTTGTCGCGGTGCCCTGAACAATCTGTGCGACAACACAGAGTTGGAGCTTATAAAGACTGCGCAATCACTGGGAGAGAGGACGCAGTCCATTGTGGAGGTGCTTCGGATTGGGGTTTCTGCAGGTGATTCAGCCGAGATTTTGAGCAGAGGGTCAGCCTTTGCCCACAGGAGGATTTTGGCGGATTTTGTGGCAGTGTTTCAGCTATTTCCATTTAGCCTCTGCACAGAGCCTTGAGGGCCAACGTAATTCCCTGAGGAGGCATTTTCTGGTGATTTTCGGGGGTTGGCCATTTTTGATATGGTTTCTAGGTTTTGTCCAGGTTGGTGAGTAGAGGAGGTTTGCAGATTTTCAGCTCATTCCGGCAAGGGGATCAGCCCCTAGTCTTCAGTCCATTCCAGCAGTAACAGCTACACGGCAATTTTCCAGCAGCTAGAACGCAGTTCGTAGAGCAGTTATTTCCTGTATTTTCTGAGAGAGTTTCTTCACTTGCCTTGAGAAAGATTAGGTGCCATCAATCTAATCACCTATTGCACGTCATTATATTTCTTAGATTAATAAAATGGCTCAGCATTTCCTCTCTATATTTTCTGGATGAGTTGTCGTATTTGCCGTATTTTTGTTCTACGCTACTATATGTCTACTACACTGTTATTTTATATATTCTTGAGCATTCTAGTTCTATACCACTTGGTGTGTTTATCTTTCACTCTTAGACAGAGTCTGGAAAGGGCCAGGTAGCCTCTGGATTTCATCCTCTCTTCAGAGGCGATATATCCGGTAAATGCCCTCCCAGTCTATCTCTGGTTGGAGTTTGCCGTGTTTTAGAGATATCCCCGAAACGAGATATTACGAAAGAAGATGCAATGATGTTGTTTGTTCAAGTGAAGCCTCCACATTGAGATCCAATTACACTTCAAGTTCCATGTAATATTCCCAATTAGCAGCAGCTAATTGGTAATATTAATTTTGGCCAGTTTTTCTTTTCTAAAGTTAATTCAGTTAATAAAGTGGGTGATGAGACACACAACTTACACTTACGAAATAAACATTCCCTAAAGTAACTTGAGCATATAATTATTTGGTAGCATGGGGCCCAGGATGACGAAGTGGCAGCGTGGGCAGCGTGGGTCCATGACAGCGCAATGAGAGAGGGACAGCGTGGGCCAAGAGGGACAATGTAGTTTGGTGGGGCCCGGGTGAGAGCAAGGCTCTCAAAGCATAAAAAGCAGAAGAGGCTCCTCATTCTCTCATTCTATTATGCATCTATGATGTTTGTCCTTTGACATTGAGCACGCTTTTGCTGTTGAGCGAAGTCTGCAAGTGCTGTTTAGCACACCGGGTGTCTCCGAGCAGAGATCCCAACCTCAGCCCTGAGGGACTATGAGTGCCTACTTGGGTGAGGAGTTCTATCCATTGTTTTGTAGGAGGGAGCCATAATATCTTCAGCCAAGAATTACGCATTTGCTTGGGCAGCGCAGTCTCTGGGAGAGATCACGCAGTTTGTGGTAGAGGCAGTTCTGGGAGTGAGGATTTATCAGGGGATTCAGCCCGAGATATTGTGAAGGGATCAACCCTTCACTATTTCATCATTTTAGTACAGGAGGAGGCCATTATTTATAGAGGATCATTCAGGGCTAGTTTGTTTCACTAGGATAGCGTTATTCCTTAAGGGAGGTCAAATTTCGGGGTCATCCATTCCGGAATTCCTTTCTGGGCTTTTCTGGGTATTTGGAGGAGAGCTCATTCCCAGAGTTTCATATTTTTCTGAGCAGGGGAACAGCCCCAAAGCACCATCCCATTCTAGTAGTAGCAGTGGTCCGACAATAGCAACAACAACTTTGGAGATTATGCAGTCCTGGACAAAGCAGCCATTCCTTGAGAATTTATGAGAGTATTTCTAGCTTGCCTTGTGCAAGCCAAGGTGCCATCATTCTGATCACCTTTTTACTCATTGTATCTTTCAGTTACATAATAAAATGGCTCAGCGTTTCTCCATATTTGCATTATTTATGTGATGTTTCTCTATTTTTTGTAAAATCTTGTTTATGTGGATTTATATTACTATCTATTTCTATTCGGGATATTACATTCCATTATTCTTACCCGCCAAAAAAATTTAATAGTGTGGAAATTCAATATGTAGACAATGAAGATGAAGAAATGAATCCATTTCAAGAGGGCGCATTGTCTATCTACATCAATTTACTTCAAGAAGATGCATCGCCATAGTTTCTTCTAGTTAAACCTATACATCAAGATTCAATTATGCTTCAATTTCTAATATTATTTTTGAACCAAAAGAAAACAATAATGTGGAATTCAACATGTAGACGATGAAGATGAAAAGACAATTCCGTTTCAAGTTGTTATCTAGATGGACTACCGTTGTTGATATTTACATTCGAGAGTGATAATAGACTCATTTTTTATGTGTGGTTTACCTATAATACCTAAAATTGATGGAAACTATGTCTGCCACTTACATTTCCAAAATCATCAACAGAGTTTTCTATTTTTTATATGTACTTTTAACATCAAAGGAGAACATATCACACCCAAAAATTGTAGATATATAGCATACTTCAAGTTGCAATGCACATTTACACTAAACGGTTTACTATATTATGTTACCTTGGGGTGGATGTTGGTCCATGATACTAAATAGTGCACATTAAGCATCAGATCTATGCATATAAAACTCCATATCTATTCACAAATGTCCATAACTTTGTTAAACAGTAATCCCATAAGGACCATAATTGCTCATATCAAAGGAAAATGATATGCCACGTAGTGAAAACACAAACAAGGGTTAATACACCATTAATTCAATGTAGTATTGAGAGAACTCTGTCTTGAAGTTAAATTAACCTTTATTCAATTGGTTTGTTAACTAGGCCTAAACCAACATAAAATATTGTGGTTGGTATTTTGAGGTAGGTCCCAACTATTGGATTTGTAACTAGGTTCGGTCTTCATAATTGTCATTGTATCATTATGTATCTTACGTTAAAACAAAAGATGGAATTATTATTATTATTATTATTATTTGTATTGACAAGTATGTTCATGCTTTTTTGTTGGTCAAACAAAAATGTAAAATGACATGTTCTTCATGACCCTTATAAAAGAAGCAAAATTTGTATTTTTAAAGTGTCATTAGTCTCTCCAATTTGTCAAGTCAACTCTGCTTTGAGAGGCACCTTTTTGGACAGGGAAACAAGTATATATTGGCACCTATATTCCACCATTTGCCAACCAATTTCGTAGCATATGAGGAGACAGGTTTGAGCATGTTCTGAGGTTAATTTCTCTATGGAATTCAGGAAAAATTATGAGGTTAAACATCTCTGCTTTGTGAAGGTCTGAGACACTGTGACTAATGTGAATTTGAGGCACAAACTCTCTGTGATGCGAGCTACATATCTCTGTGATGTGAACTATACATATCTCTATGATGCGAATTACACATATCACTGCGATGTGAGCTACAGGAATGCACATATATGAAATGCGTGCTACCAGTCTTTGTGAAGCGAGCTACAATCTTTGTGTAAAATTGTGCTACAGAAAGGTCATCATTTTGTATAATATGAGCTATCTATCTCTATGAATCAAGGCATCTAAAGGACATAAAAGGAGCATATTGGTTAACTATCTTGTGGACAGAACATGGAAAAGTTTGGAGGGATGACTTGACACTTGGAGCACTGGTTAGTTTGACTTGGATTTCTCTTGTTGATGAAGAAGCTATAAGGAAAGCATTAGTGGGTTTTCCCCTTGTGTGTTTTGCCCTGCCCTCTGGCCTAATCTCTTGTCTTTTGTCCTTTGTGCATTATGATCTCTATTTTGTTAATGTGTAATTGCTTGATGACATAACTAATCAAAGTAAATGCTAAGAAAAATATGTATATCAGTCACATCTAATTACCATGATAAGAAAGTCTATTATCTATCTAAATTTCAACACTAACTGTAATATCCCAAATGGGAAAAATAACAATAATAACAGGCTAGAAGATGTTAAGGAGTCAACAAACAAAAACTGATATCAAAACACCAACAGAGCCATAAAATATTGTTGAGCCATTTTATTAATTTGCTAGGAATGAGTACAATGGAGGTGCTGGAATGAAGGCACCTAGTCTTACTCAAGACAAGCTAGAGAAGCCCTCTGAATCAATGCTGAAATCCCCCACTGATTGTACGTTGTATGGCTATAGCTCTGTGCTGCAATCTGCTAGAAATGTTGTTGTTTCTCCCGAAGAAATGCCTCTAGGGCCTGCTACACTACTAAGAAAATTCCGAGACTTTAACCCCGGACTCTACTCAAGAAACCCACAAAAATCCACGAAGGAATTAGCCAACTGTTGACCTCGGAATTTTGGCCCAATTTCCCATAGCTCCTCTAGATGCAGGCTGAGTTAGGATCTCTGTTTGACAACTCAAATATGTCTAGAAAATTTTGCCAAATCGATCTTGGCCTCTTCTCAATAAACGCAGAAAAACCCATGAAGGAATTCCAGAAAGGCTGACCCCATAAATTCACCCTCTAGGGATGGCTACGTTCCCCTATTGGGTACGCTGGCCTCTCTGATGGAAACACTGAAAGAAGGGCCTCCAACTCTCTGAAAAACTCAGGTATGGAAGGGTTGATCCCCTCACAATCTCCCGGCTGAAATCTCATGAAGTTCTCTCCTCTGGATGCTGCTCCTCTCTATGACTGCGTAATCTCCCTGGAAGACTACGTTGCCCCTGAAGTGACTGCATAATCCTGGGGCTGAAATGGTATTGTTGCTCTCCAAAACTGATGGCAGGGCTCCTCTCTTGAGTGAGCACTCGAAGTCCCCCGAGGACGAGGTTGGGATCTCCACTCGGAGACACCTTTGTGCTAAACAACACTGTAGACCCAACTAAACAGCTTGAGTGTGCTCTAGTCTTGACAGACATAAAATCATAAGATGCAAGAATGAATGAGAAAGCCTGCCTTCCTCTCCTTTTATGCTTGTGAACCACTAAACTCCCTTGGGCCCACCTATGTTGCATTGTACCTCTATGCCACGTTGTCCCTTGCTACGCTACGCTGCCTCTCCCACGTTGCCACTACGTTGCCACTACGTTGCCTGGATCCACATTGCCACTGCGCTGTCCTAAGTGCCTTCTTTCCTGCGTTTTTACTTGGCCTCATGGGCCCTGTTGTCGCACAGATTGTCTAGGCACCGCGACAACGGCTCAGATCGGGGGCTGTCACCCTGATCCCCAATCTCTCTATCTAAGTTGTCTCCTTGCAAGCTAAGGGAGGTAGACCCTATTATAAATGAAGAAGAAAAATCTAAGAGACACAACTAAAACACCAAATACTTGATAAAATTAACGAGATTTCACAAATTGATTATGTTAAAACCAATGCTTTATGGAGTCAAACAAGATCCTGTTATGCAATTAAAGATAAGTATTGGATGGATAACTACTGCTAAATGACCACAATGATATTCAATAGAAAGTGCCATGATCATTCGTTAAGATACTTAAACCAATCAACAAAGCTTATCATGAGACGATCATTTAAATATGAATGCCAGATGCTTGAAATATATCCAAATTTAAAATGATATTCTAATTAATTCCAATTTAGAAATTCGAAATGCGTCACAGTCAAACTTCAGATGGAAATTTTAGGATCATTTGACTATTAGGACTTAGAAAATTTATTTTTTTGGAATTTTTATATTTTTATATTTTTTTATTATTTTTTAATATTTTCAAATTAAAAAAAAATCTAAATCTAAATTAAAGTTCTAATCTAAGAGAAGTTAGAATCTGAATCAAAACAAAACTAGAATTAAAACTAAATTGAAACTAAGTTAAAATTAAACTAAGATTGAATTAAAATTTAAAATCTAAAATTTTGAATCCTAAGCTAAAGCTAAAGTTAAACTTGAAACTAAATTAAATCTAAACCAAAACAAATCTAAAACTAAAATTTAACTAAACAAAAAAAATCGAAACCTAAAATCTAAACCTAAGCTATCATAAACTAAACAAAATAAATGAAAAAAGCTAAACTTAACACTATACTACAAATCTTAAAAAAAAGAAAAAGATTAAAACTAAACTAAGCCTATGCTAAAGTTAACATTATCTAAATAAAACAATCTAACGCTATCATAAAATCTAAAACTAAAATCGAATCCCTACAAAAATTTAACGCATATGTAAAGGGTTTACACTTCACGTGCCGGTTCGAATGCGTGTGTTTATTGGTTGTCGTTTTTATATGTTGCAGGTCGACTGGACAACGGCAGGAGACACGACAGCGTGGAGAAGCTCAGGTGACGGCGAGGAGAGAACGCAGGTAGGAGCAAAAGAGACGTCAACAACGAATGGAGGAGGGTTGAGTTTGCATAGAGGAGATGAATGCAGATGGGAGAAGAGGCTCAACGGATTTAGATAAGAGACAGCGTGAGAAGGGTTCGATGGGCAACGAGGGTTCGAATGGCAAAGCTTAGATGATGGTTAGGGCAGATAACCTGAAGTGAGGGCAGCGTTTGAAGAAGCAGTGTAAAGACTGGAAGGCAGGATGGTGGATTGGTAAGGACTGCAAGCAGGAATTGACTTGGACGACAAAGGTGTGAAGACAAGGATGGCAGAGGCAAGGCTCGAAATTTAGTGCAGGTCGAGGGCAGAACTGGATGAGGATGAGGGCGTGAAGAGGAAAACTCGACTACAGAAAAATGTGTGGGCAGAGAAGTGAAGATCGGACAGCGAATGAGAGAGGACGTTGACAGAGGAGAGGCAAAGAGCATATGAATGAGCGAATTTTGACAGTAGCTAAGGCAGAGATAAACCCAGTACATTTAAATTTCTTCCTTCAAAATTAAAAAAAAAAAAAAAATTCCTTGCAAACTCAGATTTTGATGCTCCTCAAATCGAATAACACTCAGATTTTGTCCACAGTAGCAATTTGAGGCCAGATCTAGCCCTTGGGGGCTGGATCTGGCTCAGATCATAAAAAACAATTCTGAGTGAAACCTACAACCTGCAAGAAACTAGTCAGATCCTGAAGATATGTACACCAAGAAAATTATTAAACCCTTAAAGCCTTAAAAAATTTACAAATTTACAAACTAATTTACAGATCTGAGGCCCTCAGGCAAAATTTAAATCCATTTTAGCACAATTTTTAGAGATTTAAAATTTTAGAGAGAGGCACAAGGCCTAGAAAACCCTGCAAAACCACCAATTTCGTAAGATAGATTTGGAATTTAACAAATAATGAGCTTTTCAGATTTATGTCATTTGAGAGTCGGCTGGTCCAACCGAAGACTTCCCCAGACACTCAAACCCTTAAAAAAAAATTCCCTACACACTTAGATCTGGACCTTAGATCAATAGAGATTCAAGAAAATAACATGAGATCCTTCAGAAAAATAGGAAACTAGTCTTTCCGTTAAATCAAAGATGTTATCTTATGAATTCAGAAAACTGCACAAGATACCTGTATGCAGATTAATCCATGAAGGCCATTAACCATAAAATGCCAAATCAAGTAGCAGAGTTCAGAGACAAATCACCACATAGATTCGAGAAGGAACATCAAAATTTGTAACCCCAAAGTCTTTATGCTTTATTACTCAAAAATTTACAAGAGCTTCTAAGAACAAGTGCACGATCTTAAGATTGGATGATCCAAGACTGACAAAGACCTCTTAATTTATAGGACAAAATCTCCAACGGCTAGTTTGGTTGATCCACGTCAAAATAATCTCGACCGTCGATAAGATTTGATCATCTTTTAATTTGGACGGTCGAAATTATAATTTTGAGGAAAAAATGAATTTATGATTTAAATCCATTTTAATTGACTCAAAAATATTATTTTTGAGTTAATTACCTCAAATTTTTGACTTTGACTTAACCACCTAGGCCCTAGGGTCCAAAATTTCTTAAAATTCTCAATATTCCGTTGACCTGAGGCCTTTAAAAATCCATTTTTTAAGGACCAACGAATTTTGCCTTTGAAAGATTTAATCCTAACTTAAGACTCTAAATTAATTAAATTTCTGGTTTAAGATTTTTAAGTTAATTGACCAGAAAATTTAATTAATTGACTGAGAGGGGATTTTAAATATTTTTCCAACCCTCTTTACACAAGATAATGCATTTATATACATGAAGGGGGAATACCCATTCGTATAGACCCTCAAATAAATACCCAATTCTGTGACTCAAAACATGATCTAGTAGACCAAGTAGCTCAAACTACTTTTACAAGGACTCGATAGAAAACACTAGGACTCACTTAGTATGCTAATGACAAAATCCACCCTAGCTTTGGGGTGAGGCTGGAGGGAAAAACTCTGCCGATCACTTACGTGAATCAGTGAGACAAAAAACCTCTTAGGATAGAAATCATCAACAACATACTAGGCTTACCTAGGTTGTTACATACATTGACGGTCTTAGATTATTTACATCATAACATGCAGAATGGGTTTATATTATTTATAACAAAATGTTGTCTGTCGATGAAATCTGGATGACGTGAACCTCGAACATGATAAGTCCCATTTGAAAAAATGGGGGTGTACTGCTATGGGGTCGTTGACAAGCCCCACATCATCTTTTAATTAATTTGTTCAGTGACTTTATGAAAGTGCTTTTATTCTAATGTTTTATTCATGGGTCCCCTCACCCCTTTATTTCCGCCCAACATTAGGATTTTCCGAAATTAATCAAAATTAATATCCCAATTAGCTGACTACTAATTTGGGGATATTACAGTCCTCCCCGCCAAAATTTTTTTGTCCCCATGCAATGCCTGAACAAGCCTCTTCTCTGGCTGATGCTCCCCACTATCATTGCAAAATGTGCCTGGGTCCCTGATGCACCACTGAATCTTCCCTGTCCTCTGCATCGCCCTGATATGAAGGGATATCTCAATGCTAGGATCCCAAGCCGTCCTGTCCAACATGAAGCTCCTCCTGCTCCACTCACCATCTTGTCGTGCTAATGAAGTCCCCCACTCCATCAGTGACTCGTTAAAGCCCAATGGAAGATCTACATGATCTCCCCATGTAGTATACAACTCACCCCTAGAGGTTAGCGAGCTGTGTAGAGTTGTAATGCCCGGGTCCCCTGCTAATCTTGTAGAGGTGCCACCATGTTATCACTGCGCCACTTTGGCTATGAGATACCCCCCGTTGTTCGCAGATTGTATCCCTCTCTCCTGGGGCCTTGTGGCGAAAAATCTGTATAAGGCAAAGCTCATCCTGCCCGGGCATCTCCATCATGCTGATATCTACCCCTCCACTGCTGATCATGACCCTGAGCAACAACATAATAAGTCTGCCTCGCCATGCAATGGAGGTCTCAGTGCTCTCTCCCATGTAAAAACCAAGGTGGATTGGATCACTGCCTGCTCTGTCCCTGCTCATCACAAAGTGGAGTGATCCACCTGGCCAACAGACCCCTGCATCCCCCAACCATACGGGGAGCTCACAACTCCCACTCCCCGCAGGATGCCGCCGCGTAGCACTGCTACCTACTAGAACCCATTTGGCCCTCATCTCTGACCTCTGTATGTATCCCCTGTCCTATGCATGCGTACCTTCCTTGCTCCTGCCAGACCACGTCGTGATACCCACTATCCCAACTCTTGTTGATACACCTGGATACTACTCAGAGTCTAGGTACCCTCCTGTAGACGAAATATATCATCCATCGTCCCTCAAATGTGAGCTCATGGGTGGAACATATTCTACCTTGGCAATCAACCATGCCGTCCCTAAGCCTGGATCTGTCGACTCGTGCACCTACCAAGTGTCTCAACTAGAGAGTCTTCTCCCAGCTCATGACACGCGATACCTTATCCAACGGTCTAGGGTGAGCCTCCCATGCCTTGCTCCCTGAATGGAGAGTGTCAAGGGGTACCAACCAAACACTCTGTGACCATAAGCAACACTAGAGGATAATGGGTAGGTATGTCCCAAAGGGTGTGACCAAGAGTCTACCTGAATGCTCAAGACTCAAGAGTAATCCTCCAGATGACACTCTCTTTGCCTCAGATCTGCTGATAACACGCTCGTAGCCCTGTCTCCGCTAAACGTGGCATCTTTGCATGCTCAACAAGATACTCATCGATCCTAGGTGAGCTGCATCCCATGGTACACCTACTACCCCTGTCCATATGTCTCTTTGGAGGCAACGCTCCAACAGCCCACTGCTCCGCATCATGTGTCATTGCATACCACCAAGTATCACTGCAATCCTCGACCTGCCACTGTATGCCGCAACCTGCCCCTGTACACCAGTGGATACCCCCAGTAACAACTATACTGTCTTGTACCCTCATGTGTCCATCTTGCGTCGCTGCACTTGTCACTCTCCGCACGTACTCAATGCAATGGGAAGCACTACTACTCCATAATGCAGTCTGACATACTACAATACACCCCCATGCAACTCCATGCCCATCTACAAACCACTGCCCAACGATGAATGCTCCTACACGTCCCATGGTGTGATGGCCTAAAGTTGTATCCATATGCGTCGGCCCATGCTTGATTGATACCATCACCTCCACTTCCGCATCACCATACTCTCCAATGAATGGACCTCCCTTCTAATTTCTCCGTGAGGAACCCAAGAAGTGAATCTCCCTAGGTACCAATAGCGATGCCAATCCTGCTTTGCTCCTCTATGTCCTCCGTGCCCCACACAAATGCGAAGAATCCCCAGCTCCATACAAGGAATTGTCTGGTGGCCTACCAATGCCCCCTCCTCTGTCAAACTCCTGCCAGAGTATGTTGATCATCTTGTGATCCTGTGTATAATCCTCATACCAAGAAACCTCAAGAAGTCCGTACCTAAACTGGTTGGACACTAGTGTTGGCTGAAACTCTCCTAGTGAACGTGTACGCTCAACTGCTAGGTCAAATGTACCCTCCAGGTCGTAGTCAACTAGCATACCTGGGAAGTGATGGGTTGTCCCGCTCGGATCCCAATGCCAGTCGGGGCTTCCGGTAACCCTGGTGCTTGGAAGCTCCTGCTGAGCTACACCTCGATGCATCACCATCTCCATAACCCACTCCACCGGGTACCAACTCAGAATCTCTCGCCATCCAACCCCAAGAGAGGGATTGAATGCGTGAACTCTTGCACCTAGAGCAACCCTGACATGCATATGTTGTACCCTATGCAACTCAGGTTGTCTCATCCCACTATCCAAGTCAACGCATGAATCTAGGTAGCTTCGTATCTCTCTCTCTAATGGCCAAAGGTGACCCAACTGTGCTACTAGCCCCATTTATGTATGCCTGAAGGGGGCTGCTCCGATGCTCCAATGTGTCCTCTAGCTGTATCATAAGTTGTTGTGGCTGAATCATCATAAGTGACTCATCATCTTGAATACCTCCCATAGAGTCCCCTGATACCACATGCACACTGGAATACGAAACCGGCCTACTGTCATCAACTTTGCATGACTTCTCATGCTCCCCAGAAGCATCCTCATATGACCCCATGGACTCATCAAAATAAGTGTCCTCATCCTGACATATAGAAGGAATGTCCTCTTGCTCTACCTCTGTATCTCTTAGTGCCTCATCAAAGGTGGATACATCTCCTGGCATCTCATCCATCTGCTGCGTGTGGTTGTCACCCAAAAACTCAGACACAACTTCGGTCATCACCTCAATGGATGGCTCTACTGGGGTAGGCTTTACTCTCTCCACTAAGATGTCAACCGACATGGTCAAGGAAGTCTCCAACAAGGGTGAGTCCTGTGTCACACTAGGTGTATCTACGAGCTTCCCACAATCCGGTGTGCCCTCATCCTCCAAGTGCAAGGTAGCCATTTTGATGGCTTCCCTCTTTGTTATTCAGTCAAGCTAGAAAGAGGTATCCCACTTTTCCACTCGATATTGAGCCGTGCAATCAGTGGATCCATCATACGTAGGAAAAGGTGTCCTCCCAATGGTGCGTTGCAACTCTGAACTCTACGTGCTAGACCCCCCACTATTCCTTCCTTCTTCATCCCACCTGAGATGGCAGTAATCTCTAAAGGACAAAGCTGCTATGAATTTTTCCCCCATGGACTGCCATTCTCAAAAATAATCTCCCATGGGTATATGATCATGCCGCCTGACTTGCTAACTCAGTACTGGAGGTAAGAATGTAGGCATCGTGATCCTGGTTGGCCTATTGAAGGCTGGCGGGTGAGTGGATGGTAAAAGGTGCTCACATTGTTGTGAGACCCCTGAAGTCTCCCCAACTAGGGATTCATGATGGATGCTCTCATTCCTAATCTGTTGCTTGAGCCTTTCCAACATTCCCTTCTATCCTTTGGCTAAATCATTTAGGGCCTTAAACATGATACCAAATGCTGCTTCCCCTTTGCTCCTTCACTCCCCCATATTTGCCACCTCTACTGCCTACTCTCCTTGTTCATAGGAGAAGATCCAGACGGCTGAGCCAAGAACAAAGCTCTGATACCACTGTAATATCCCAAATGGGAAAAATAACAATAATAACAGGCTAAAAGATATTAAGGACTCAACAAAAAAAACTGATATCAAAACACCAACAAAGCCATAAAATACTACTGAGCCATTTTATTAATTTGCTAGGAATGAGTACAATGGAGGTGCTGGAATGAAGGCACCTGGGCTTGCTCAAGGCAAGCTAAAGAAGCTCTCTGAATCAATACTGAAATCCCCCACTGATGGTACGTTGTATGGCTATAGGTCTGCACTGCAATCTGCCAGAAATGTTGTTGTTGCTCCCGAAGAAATGCTGCTAGGGCCTACTACACTGCTCAGAAAATTCCGGGACTTTAACCCCGGACTCTACTCAAGAAACCCATGAAGGAATTGGCTAGCTGTTGACCCCGAAATTTCGGCCCAATTTCCCTTAGCTCCTCTAGTTGTTGGCTGAGTTAGGATCTTTGTTTGACACCTCAAATATGTCCAGAAATTTTTTCCAAATTAATCTTGGCTTCTTCTCAATAAACCCAGAAAAATCCGTGAAGGAATTTCGGAAAGGCTGACCCCGTAAATTCACCTTCTAGCGATGGCTACACTCCCCTACCTCTCTGATGGAAAAATTGAAAGAAGGGCTTCTAAGTCTCTGAAAAACTCAGCTATGGAAGGGTTGATCCCCTCACAATCTCCCGACTGAAATCTCATGAAGTTATCTCCTCCGAACGCTGCTCCTCTCTATGACTGCATAATCTCCCTGGAAGACTGCACTGCCCCTACAAGTGACTGCGTAATCCTGGGGCTGAAATGGTATTGCTGCTCTCCAAAACTGATGGTAGGGCTCCTCTCCTGAGCGGGCGCTCGAAGTCCCCCGAGGACGAGGTTGGGATCTCCACTCGGAGACACCCTTGTGCTAAACAGCACTGCAGACCCAGCTAAACATCTTGAGTGTGCTCTAGTCTTGACAGACAGAAAATCATAAGATGCAAGAATGAATGAGAAAAACTGCCTTCCTCTCCTTTTATGCTTGTGAACCCCTAAACTCCCTTGGGCCCACCTATGTTGCACTGTCCCTCTGTGCCACGCTGTCCCTTGCTATGCTGCACTGTCTCTCCCACGTTGCCACTGCGCTGCTTGGCCTCACGCTGCCATTGCGCTGTCCTAAGTGCCTCCTTTCCTGCGTTGTCACTTGGCCTCATGGGCCCCACATTATCTTTTAATTAATCTGTCTAGTGACTTTATGAAAGTGCTTTTATTCTAATGTTTTATTCATGAGTCCCCTCACCCCTTTATTTCCGCCCAACATTAGGATTTTCCGAAATTAATCAAAATTAATATCCCAATTAGCTGACTGCTAATTTGGGGATATTACACTAACCACACAACCCAGTGTATTGTGAGGTTTAGGTTTTTCTTATATTTATCGCTTAAGCCTTCTGAACTCCTTCCTTGCATGACAAGCCAAGATTATGGTCATATGCAAATTTGCTAGTCCTGTGGGACTGTTCTAGACCTATTGGCATAATTTCCCTACTTACAAGTAGTATTAGCTAGTACTCGTTGAGTATAGAGTATCACATGTCAATATTCTTCGTATTCATGATTAATATTTCCCCCATCAAAAAATATTTATATTTTTCATTTTATTATATATTGTCTATGCCAACTATGATCAGACACTTGTATTGGTAAGGACTTATATACTAACTATGCCTGATGGTAACAATAGTGTACGTAATAGTATGTATCCTTTCTATCTTTCGTTGAATGCAATAAAGACTGTCTTCATTCATTTCTTCCTCAGGCATTTAATGCAACTCTTTCAATCTAATTGCAATCAATATATCTTCAAACAAAATGAAAATTGAATTATACAACTTTGTTAAGAAAGGAGATTTATCTCAAAAATATCAATTTTCAAGAGGTGGATCACTGATTGGCTCGAAACATCGACTCAAAAATAGAATGTGATGGATCAGGAAGTCTTATATCTAAATTACCCATCTCTGAATGTGACTCGAAACTCCGAACTTCATGTAATTAGCAAACTTGAAGAGAGGACGAAGCTTACAGACTGCAAAATAAATATGAGCAAGGATAGGGCAGAATAGTCTCCCTTCTTAGCTGTAAATTTCAAATGGATTAATTTTACATTTAAGTAATCCTGATACATCAGGACAGTAGTCGTTTTCATTAAAAACAAGCATGGAAAACACATTAATAGCCATTGTCATGAAAAATACAGGAACCATTTTGTCACCAATACGAACTTGTTTAATAAATATTCAATATACCATGTTCAACAAATGCAAAAAATGAACATTCAATCGTATAAGCCAGAACCATATCCATCTTCTATACATGCAACTAGCAATATAACTCCAGTGCATGTTGTTGATAAACTTATCGGATCTACATTACTGTGCCATTAACACCGAAGTGGCTACTTTCAAAAATATTAATCCTGCCGTCAATTTCTATAGAGTAGTTGTTGGTCATTGCATATAAATTCCAAACCCGATTTCTTTTGGATTAGTTTCCACCATCCAGGGAGGCCTGGTTCAATAAACGACTATAAGAGATAAGAACGGTGATTTAATCTAAATGCCAATATAATAGCCATTCAGAACATTCTCACTACAATATATTCTATTTTTGGGGTGGGAGAATGCATCTAAAATTCACATACATATATTTACAAAAGCTGAAGGGTATATTACTATATACAAAGAAAATATGCCTACAATATCTTCTAGTTGAAAAACTGTCCTTTCAAACAGTACATGCCTTTTCTGCAGTACCAATCTAAAAATATGAGACAAAAGTGGAACGGTATATACAAAGAAAAAATTCCTACGGTAGCTTCTATTGGAAAACATGTCATTTCAAACGTTACAGAATTTTTCTGCAGTTAAATGCAATATTTCGTTCTAAAATCTGAAATGACCCTTGGAAGTGGGCTCAAATCAATATATCAACAATAGGATATTTAACTATTGGGATTTGTTTTTATAGGCTTCCATTCTCATAAACTTGGACATTCCAGACAAACTTCTAGGGAAGAATTACTGAACAGCCTTTTGTTCAAGCAAATGATTTCAAGAAAGAGAGAACAGCATTCCAATGCTTAGTGAGGAAAGGATCAAACCGGTTCATAACAAAATTGAATGTTCCCTCAGCAGCCCGTTCCAGGAGCTGTTTCCTTGCTTCTACATCTATTCCTTCGGGCTGCATTTAAGCAAACAGGACATTAATTGTCTGTAAGCCTTGGAAAAGGACAATTGCTCGTTTGAACTTTGATCTAATGGAAGTTTGCTTCCAATTCTACCATACATTTTTTATTGCAGCATTAAAACAAACTAGATACCTCCTCTGGGAACCAGACACCGGGTTGAGTGCTTCCCTCCAAAACTGCTCTTACAAATGCAGAGATAGCAACCCCCACACATCTGTATCAAAAAAATCTGTCCAGTGTCAAGTATAGAGACATAGATCACAGACATCACTGTTTGACAGTTTTGCACCCTGAATCGTATGGTAAAAAGGAGATTCAATATATTGTTCAGAAATGCAGTAATAAGGAACCATCATTCTTACTATATATCTCTCTATCTGATACCATCTCTAGATAGCTGGGGCTGGTACATTACATTGTAGTGCAGATGGAATATGTAGATTTGGAATCACGTCCAAGAATCCAATAGATTTTAACTAGACCATACTCTTTTTATACCTATTGTTAAGTATAACTTTGAAGGAAATGGCAGCTCTTTCTCTGAAAGTATAAAAAACCATACGTAACCAACCATACATCCCTCCATAGGACAATGAAGGCATAGATTCCCAAATGAAAAGAAGTTTGATTTATCAGAGAAATACATAGACAATTTTTCGTGACTATATAGCCCAACAGCTTTTCGTCCATCCATGCATTCAACATCGACCTGTATACAGCCAAATCTCTAAGATTAATGGGCAAGTCTATTTCAGAATCTCCAAACCAAAAAAAGGAAGACACAGTGTAACCTATTATTACTATCCAAGATATACTACCCAAATTCATAGACAACCCACCCTTATTGACAAGAGTTCACCCGTGAATCTATCAATTGCTCGAACAAGTGGATCAGATAGCTGAACCAACTTTTGAACTTTGTTTCTGTCCTTCAAAAACTCCTGCAAGTATGAAGGAGATAGAGCCCTTCAAATATGTTAAAAAACACAAATTTTATAGGAGAATCAATATCTATTTGAAAGCAATCATATTTGGAACAAAAATGTGCACTACTGAGTAACAAAAAGACATCAAATATGGGAACAAGAACCTGACACAAATGTACTAGCTGGAGACCAAATTGTCCCTAGGTTAGAAACCATTAACAGACTTTCATGTTTATGGTGCCAAATGCATAGCGTAAATTTATAGTTGTTAGAAAAGTGCATGGGATCTCATAGGGTGATGAAGCAGAGTAAGTTGCTTGGGGGTTTAATGGTCCTTGCTTTTCTGCATTTTGAATGTGGTGTATAGAATTTGCACACTACAATTTTTATGCATATCCTGTCTAAGGATGACGTGAAGGATTCCTATACACTTGAATACAAGTACTGAAGTTTCTCCTTTGAGTTTCATGTCCATGGTCCAAATAGATCAATTTGGGTTCTTGAAACTTAGTATCGATGATCCACTTGATTAATTATAGGGTCCATGGGTAGGTTCCCCTTTGTTTCTACTTGCTTAATCCCTCGTGTTCCATACTACATAGTTGATCACTTATGACTGCATCTACACCTTTGTTGGGCCTTTCGCCAACTTTATCACTTTTGGGTTTCACTTGGCTTAATATATTGTCCTGATTTTGCTTTAGGTAGTTGGAGATTACCTTTCGGCATTACTTCCATGACCCATCTTTCACTTTTTTGCTCTTTTAATTGCTTAGAATGGTCAACTGTACAACATTTCCCCTCATTTATTTCTTTCGTTAACATTGAATTTTCCTTGGGCATATTCAATGTTAAGCTTCAACACACTCACTAGTACATCTTTTGGTTCTAGAACAGTGTTGCATGTAGTGGGGACGAAGCAGGGACGCTTTTTGGAAGCGAAGCATCGGAAGCATGATTTTCCGAATGTTGAAAATCAGATGTTTTATGCTGTAACAATCACTTATTACAAACTTCTTTATGTTGCAATATTAGTTAGTAAATTGTAGATAGAACATAAACCAAATGCACAATAGAAGACAACCAAGAACAAAATGAGACATAGAGAATTTAGGTCCATTGACCAGGACAAAACCGACAAGGGGAAAACCCAACCAAATTCTTCTTTTATTAGTGTGATGTCCCCAATTTTTATTTTTCACATTAGAGGCAATTTTGGAAAGAGGGGACATTCCGGTTTGGGGACTTAGGAGGAAAAGGGAAAACTGCAGCTCTAGTGGAATGTGGGGGCCACAAGAAAGAAAAATTCGACCCAAGGAGGGAACTCACACTCTAGGAGGAGAGAGAAAAGAAAAGGAAGTGTGAATTAGGATAGAGAGAGAGTGGGGACCACAACGGGAGAAGAGGCCAGCAAATTATAAATAGAGTTTGAGGGCCTCACTTTTGGCATACTTTGGTCATTTTACAATTCAAACCTTAGTTCTCTTGAGTTGTTTAGCCAAGGCCCAAGACAACTGTGTTGTTTAGCACAAGGAATTCCCAAGTGAGAATTCCCACTCTTCCTTCAGTGAACTTCGAGTGTCACCCTAGGAGAGACTTGGGGAGATGATTATGGATCATTGAGGAGCTATTTTCCTGGTTTCTTTCAGCTGGTGCTTGCTACTCCAAGGGCGTAGAATAATTTCGTGGGAGTTGAGAGAAGCTAGAAATCAGCGGAGTATTGGCTAGAGAATTTGCAAAAGGTTTATCCTGAGTAGGAGCAAATTTTCCTTGGTGATTGGAAGGGGTGAGAGTGTTGTGTTTTAGAGGGTTGAGTTTGTCTAATTCAAGACCTGCGCAGGGGTCACTGGTCATTTATTGCACACTCATAGAGAGAAAGAGTTTGTGGGGGATTGGCCATGAAGAAATAAGGAGACTTGGTGGAGTAATTTGTAGGTGTTGGAGGAGATTTTTCTGAGAATTGTTTGGGCATTCTATAGCATATTCTCTTGCAGTGTGTTTGGTCAGCCAGTTAGAGTCACTCGATTTCTTGGGGTCACCGGCGCACGTTGGATTCAGCCCAAACCCTTTCTGGGCTTTTGTGAGTTTTATGAGAGGAGGCTATGATTAATTTTGCAGAATTTTCTGAGAACTCCTGAGGGAAGAATTCCTAGTTCCATTCAGCAGTCAGCAACAAAAATTGTTGGAGGAGGACGTCGTTTATTCAGGGACCATTTCCACCACTTAGGTTCTTGAGATATTTATGGGTTTGGTTGAGTTGGTGGAGTAGTGCCTATGGCTAATTTCTCATAAGTTTTGGAGCGGTTTGGAGGGCTAAATCAGCAATCCCAGGTTCTATCTTTCTTATTATCTGATGTACTTAGTTCTCCACATTAATAAAACGGCTCAGTTATTCACCCTATTGCTTATGTTTATTTGACTAGTGCCTATGTAAAAAAAATTATTTACTGGAGCTTAGTTCATGCATCTATTATCTACTGTAAATTTAAATTTGGAATATTACAATTAGATATCAAATTTTCAGCAGAGATAAAAAGTACAATGGGAGATCAAGAGAATGAGTAAGTTCACCAAAATTTGAACAAGTTGTAGCATGAAGATCATTGGTAGCAACAACTGATGCAAAGACTGAATCAACCTTCAAGTTTTCTCTTACTCTCCAAGTCTCTCTCTCACACAATATTCTTCAAATCTCTCCAATTCTCTCTCTCAAGTTAGGCTCCTTCTTTCACAATGCACAAGTAGTGAGGATATGAGTGATATGAGATACATATATAGGAGGAACAACAAATTTGGGTCATAAATAAGGAGTAATACGCATGCCTTGAGGAAGAGTAACATATTCCATTTAGGGAGTGTAATTGATGCCATTATGGAGAGGCAACGCATGCCTTGTAACTTATGTCATTAAGAGGAAGGCAATGCATGCCTAGATGGAGGAATCTTGCATGCCTTAGTAACTTATGCCATAAAGGCGAGAGGTACACTTGCCTTAGTATCTTATGCCATAAAGGAGAAATTGTAACATATGCATTAAAGAGTGGTTAATAGGAATCTTTTATGACATGTCTTTAATGAGTGTAAGAGAGTGTAAGAGGAGTGCAATGAATCCATTAAGGGAGAGAGAGAGAAACGAGTACGTTTTGATTCATTAAGGAGAGAGAAGAATGAAATGATTGAGACGGTAGGTGCCTTGAAATTCCTTTTAATAATAATATCATAGTATCATAAGGATAATAATAGAGGTCATGATAATATTGACGATTGAGTCAAAAATTGAACTATTAAGATTGATTAATGATAAGTTAAGCGATTTTCCAACATCTATACTTGATTACCAATTGATGCAAGGTGATTTACAATTTTTTGGAAAGTCATGCTTGAGATGCTAGACATGACTTTCTATTATTAGAAAGTCACTCCAAAACTGCCAAAAATGAAATTTTATTTAAGGAAATTCATCCTTGACCTGCCAATTTTCAACACTCCCTCTCAGCTAGGGAGGAATTTCTTTTGTAACAAAGATCTTTGTTTTTTCTCCTCATCTTTGATCATCTTTGCTTTGGATCAATGATTTCACAATCTAATGAAGAAGAATCATCATAGGGGAGATACATTTATCACCCTATATCCACTGATCTTCCTACCTTGATAGAGACTTGGGGGGATTACCACTTGTCAACACATGACAAGGATCGCGCACAAACAAGATTTTCCTCAAGAGTCAAGTGGTAGAACACTTGCATCCACAGTCTTTGGGGGGATTACCACTTTTCAACACATGACAAGGATTGCGTACAACCAAGTCTCATCTCTACTTGGGGGGATTACCACTTATCAACACATGATAAGAATCACGCACAACCAAGTCTCATCTCTGCTTGGGGGGATTGTGAAAATTTCTGAATGTTACTTATGTTGAAATCTACGATTAGATCTGGCTATACTTCTACTTAAACAAGTTATTAAGCTGAAATCTTCAGATTAACATCGAAGCAAACACATAACAGACTTTCATTGATTCAGATCTAAAATAGAAAAGTACATGCACACATAGACAAAGTGACACAAGATTTTCTGGACAATAGTCCCTGGAAAAACCCAATGTGGGAAAACCGGTCTTCTGGCTGCTGGAAGGTTTGTATTATTAAGAGCTTTTTGAATACAACAAATCTGGGTACCACACTGGTAAACCCGATAAAGAAAAATATAGATCTGTAGCTAACGTGTTGTTCTGAAGCCAAAACGTTGACTGATCCACAACCTCAAACGAGATTTACAAGACTCAGCCAGATCTTGGCCTTTGAAACCCTAGCACTCCCCTATGTCAGACTTTGCAGCCTCTGCGCTGGCCTAGAGAGGGTTTCATAACCCCAGAATGGGTGATGCAGACCCTACGTTGCCCCTGAGCGTCTTTGCATAACCCAGCTGGGTCCCCGGCTAACTAGCGCTGCCCCAAAAGGGACTGCGTAGCACCTGCATCGCTGAAGTTGACCCTGCGCTGCGCAGCTGCTGCTGTCTCTGCTTCTCTGCATTGCCTCTAGATGCTGCTCTCTGGCTCTTGCTATTTCTAGGCACTGGGATCAGACCATCCCCTTTGCCTAAACTCCCCTCTCTGTAGCTGAAACACTTTTGGAAATTCCTAGCAAACCACACCCTAGAATTCCAGCTTAGCTTTAGTGCTTTGCCTCTGTGTGTCTCCTCCAAATGACCCCAAGCCTTTCCTTTATAATTTCTCGTTGCAAAACCAACGACCATGATCAGATCATGAATCAATGACTAAGATTAAAAGAAAGCTTGATCCGTGTGACTTAAGACAATTTCATCACATGTTTTAATTAATTACCTTTAATAATTTAATTTTCCTAAGCTATACTTAGGGTCCTTAGTTAAAATTATTAATTAATTAATTATCTCCCAAACCGGACGAAATTTCCTAAACCCCTTTCTGGGTATTGGAGATCTCATGTACTCTAGTCCCTCCACAAATTTTGGGAGTTAGAGCACATTCGATGCTACCCCATAACTCAAGAAAACTCAACAGGGATTACCAATTGTCAACACATGATAAGGATCGCGCACAACCAAGCTACACACATTGGCTAGATGGGTGGAAATCCCAAAAATCCTAGCTTGTGGGTAGGATGCATAGTGGGATATACGCTTGGCAAGTCAATGCAAGACAAGGATCATGCACAACCTATAGTAAAGAGTTCCCTCAACCCCAAGAGCTCTCCTAGCTGCGTTCCCAACTTGTGAGCAGAAACAAGAGGGAAGAGCATAGCTCAATGTCCTTGATCATCCATGATTGCCCTATAATATTCCAAATGCAAAAATTCGTGGTTTTCTTGAAATTTTTAGCTTATAAATGCTTCCGATAAATGCTCCATTCATAATCAGAAGATAGCCATGTAAAATTTAACAACATAAAACTGCAAATAAAAATAATGACCATAAAGAAATCTCAACTTTTATTATAACGAGAAATTGGGGTTTACATGCGGGTACAACAAAATAGCTGAGATGGAAGCTAGCCTCAAGAATCTCCTCTGATGTTGTGCTAGCCCTCCAAAACTGAACTGAAATGTCACTGTTGAGTTTTCTTGTGAATTCTGGATGAATTCACCAATGGGAGATGGGTACTCACCCATTCTCACTGAATCACTTGAGGGTTTCCGTCCTGGGGCTACCAATGAAGTAGAGAATCGAGTTCTCAACCTCTCACACAAGAAGCAATATCAAATCCAAGAGTCTAATGGCCTCCTCCTCCTCTTTTTATAGATCTGATGGACCTCTCTAGAAGCTCCTATTTTATTGTTATTTTAATCATTAAGCACATTTCCCTTAATTAAAATATTCTTTTTAATGTGGGAAAATGGTAAATTAGCCACCATTACTCCTCACGTCACTGCAAATCACTTCTAGTGATTCCATCTTGTAGATCTTCTTGTTCCGGTTCCAATGAGCTATTACACTAAGGTGTTCTGCCAAGAATTCCTCCTGAAATGTCACCTTAGGTGTAATTAATTGAGTTAGGTCCATTAATAACTCAGTTTTTTGAAAGTTGTCGGAATGCAACGGAATGAAAGGAAAACTGTGCGGATGATGGATCATACCAAGCGAATGCCATTGGACCTCATAAAAACTCCACAAAATCCCCATGAAACATTTCCAAAAGCCCCTGGGCTCACTGATGAAGTAAACCAGCACTTGTGACCTGTCTGCCTCCAACCCTGAAAATCCATCCATAAGGAACACCAGAAAAAGGAACATCACAAATCCTCTGCCCCAAGATTGCTTGCCCTCAAGCAATCCACATCTGTCGATAAATATGGCAATCCTATGCAACTGTGAATCAATACTTGGTACCCATACAAACTACTGGGTGATACCATATCTCTATGCCATCCAACCAAGAACGGATCCCTCAATGCCCAGATCCTAGACTAAAACTCTGACTTGACCTGCCAACAACAGATCCCCCTGGACCCAAATGCCACCAAGGAAAAGCATCAAGGCTCCATGGTTCTTGATGTGCTATAGCTCTGGCTATGAATGTTGCTCCATCAACCTCGTACCAACTCATCACCTCTCTCCAATCCAACCCTTGGTATAGACCAAGGTCAATCTCGCCATGTTGATGTTGTGTTGAAATACTAATGAGCGACCAAACTACACCCTGTTGCCAACTGGAGCATATAGTATCCCTCACATTTAAGGGCTCCTGCAGTACAATGCTCCTAACTAAAAATGATACTCCATCAATAGGGTACCAACTCATGATCTCCCGCCAATATAATGTATGGACATCTGTGCAAGGAATAAGTCTACTAGGTTGATATTGGTCCATGCCCAACTCCTAATGCTCTGCTCAATCAACCAGAAAAATCTATCCAAGAAATTTCCCCTCTCCCTATAATGGACAAAAGTGGGAAAGTTGTGCTGCAAGCCCTGTCTATGTACTCTTGGAGAGGGTTGTTGCATGAAAATGTTGTAGCTTTGCTGGATGCAACCACATCTTTTTGCACCTCATCAATGGTTAGACCCAAAGACGGATGCACTGTCATCTCCCTCGCCTGATGGAAACTCCACCCCCCTCCAGCCCACCAATCTCCTACAAAACTGTCCTGCCAGACTCCAACACCTCTTGAGGATAAGTGTCTGTAAATAATGCCATCCTGCTATCTTTTTGTGCATCTATATGCTCCTCATCAATGGCTGACCTTGAGGGTGGCTGCTCATCCTCCTCCATCACGGGCTCAATATGATCCTCCAACTAGCTCTCCCCAAAAGGCTCATCATCCTCAACTGACCCATGCTCCTCTATGTGCTCTCCATGTTGAGTGACCAGTCCCTCATCTGGAAAGTTTGTCCTCTGGACAATATGTTGCTCATTATACTCCTCCATCTCACATGGATGCATATCCGGGTTGCTGCCAACATACCCATACGACCTCTCATGCTCCTCAGGGGTATCTGTGAAAATCCCTAGATCTGACAATCTAAGGAATCCTACTGCAACTATCTGAGTTACTTCTCCTATTATGTAAATTTCATTTATAGAATTAATTTAGAATGAATTATTTAAGTTACTACTGAAGTAGCCTACACTTAATTAAATATGATTCTGAAACAAGTAAACTGAGCAAGAAATCAATCACACGTAGGACACCTTTATTTTAGACTAAGTCCCCAGAAAAACCTAACTCAGGAAAACAGGTGCAGCAGATATGAGGGTTTGTATTATTAAGCAATAGCAATTTCTGAATACATCTTTGAATACCTCAAGGGTTATTCAGTTACAGAGAGAAATATTGGCAGACAGAATGTAAGTTTTACCTCACTCAATCATTGGAAAATCCGGTTGATCCGGACACTGGAAGAGCGTCCCTTGGAGGTCTCTGTGTTGGCTCTGCGCAGTGATTGCGTAGGCTCTGTGTCACCTCCTCTTGGCACTTTGCCACCCCAGCTGTGGATTGATCTGAGTCCTCGAATCACAGATCTCAGGCTCTCGATCTCACACCCCGACTTCCGGCTTTTGGATCAGTTCTGATAGTGAAATCTTAGAAACCCTCTCAGCCATTGCATAGCCCTGCATGGCGCTGCGTTGGCTCTGCGTCAGCCTGACTCGCTCTGCGCTGGATCTGCTGGACGTCTCTCTGCCTCTCTCTGTTGATGATTCTCCGACTAAGAAAATCTCTCTTTGGAAGCTACTCTTCCCCTCACTGCACTGAATCATTTAGATCTGATCTTCGTCCGAGCACTGCTCCATCAGAAGAATTCGATCTCAAGATTCACTCCATGTGTTTCTTTCCAAATGACCCTCAAGCCTTCCTTTATAGTCTTCTTGTTGAGAAATCAACAGTCGAGATTAGATCTTTAATCAACGGATAAACTTATATTAGACTTGATATTTTCTTTTTCTAGATCAATCACACTCTGTTTTATTAATGCCCTTTAATTATTTAATTTCCCGAAGTTTAGACTTGGAGTCTCCATTAAAATAATTAATTTAATTATTTTAATAAAACATGATCTGAGTGGAATTTTTACAAACAGTTTCTGGGTTCTTTGGAATACCAGTGTCCAAACCTCTCCACAAATTTGGAGACTTAGAGCACTTCCGATGATACCAAAAATCAACGCTCCCTCTTAGCGAGGAAAGTGCTCTAACAATATGCCTGTTGCATACTGTTCTGAAACTAAAGCATCCTTTGTCCTGTTGATGTCCATCAACCAATGTGTTGCTGCTTCCATTATACTGTTGCCCATGAAACTGCCACTGCCACTGCTGCATCTGTACTACAGCTCCCTCTCAAGTGTTGCATCTGCTATGCTACTAACACTGCCACTACTAACACTCGGAACTCCATCTGCACTGCAACTCAGGTTTTGAGAGAAGCAACTGAAATCACCCAAAAACTGAATAAGCATTCAGTGGATGCACCTTGGTGCTGAAGACTCTGACTGCTGTTAACTACTGCGTTGTCCCTCTAATGCACTGCATGGATTCTACTCTGCATTGCGTAGCACTACTATGCACTCCTGTGCACTGCGCTGCTACTGCTACGTTGTTGCTGCTCTGCTCTATGCTGCTCTAGAAAAAAGGTGTTGCTACCTACTGCACTGTCGTCTCCATCACTCCTCGGTGCTCATTGAAAACTCCTCCATCTCGATACTCCTGATTATGGGCTCTCGTAGCAAGGTACTGATCCATGAGGTGGGTTCCTCAAGGATTTTTCCCAACTGAAGTTCAGAATGAACTACAGTTCAATGTCACCCCACTTCTCTCCTCGAGAAGCATGGGCACTCATGGCGAACTCATCTTGCACGATCTTAGAGGATGCAACTTTCGGATCATGCTTCTCATCCTTGTCCTTTTTCTTCAAAGGACATTGAGATGCAAAGTGGCCCATCTCACCACATCTGAAACACTTCACCTTCGAGACATCTCTCTTTTGCCTTCGTTGCCCTTGCTACCCTTTCGATGCGAGGGTTGCATTCTCCTCCTCCTCCGAACTCTTAGATCCGCTCCCGCTGCTACCGTCAAGCTTGCACTTGACTAGATCTCTCCTTAGATTTTCCTCTTGAAGTGTTGACCACATCTGCTCCCAACTAGGAAGCGTAGCCCTGCCCAAAATGATTTGGACAAAAACTTGCCACTCCTCCATGACTGCGTTAAGGGCTAGCCTCACCATAGTTGCCGAAGATGGGGTGGATCCCACGGCTGCCAACTGGTCTCAAATCTCCTGAAGTCTCGTAAAGAATGGAGAAATATGCTCCCCTTTCTCCATTTGGACCAACCAGAGCTTCTGCTCCAAGTACATCTTCCGCTGCTTGGAAGTTCCTTCGTACAACAAGGACAAGGCCTCCCATATCTCCCTGGCAGTGCCCTTTCCAGCTACAGGAGAGATCATGTGATCCTTGACACCTTCAAGGATTAGCCTCTTGGCCTTTGCCATATCGGACTTGTACTTCTTAAGTTGAGCCAGATCTGTAGGTACAACAACCACATTCGCCACGGACGTCTTGAGATCGTATTCATCCAGAAGGAATTGGATCCTTTCCTTCCATATTAAATAGTTGGAGGAACCCTCCACCTGGTCCTGATCTCTAAGACCATGAGCTGCCATCTAAGCCAAACAATTGTCGAATCCAAGATGTCCTCTAATGGCTTTCTCCTCATTTTTTTATAGATCTGATGGACCCCTCTAGAAGCTCCTATTTTATTATTATTTTAATCATT